>NQII01009529.1:0-41377 GCA_002778355.1 Clitarchus hookeri | reverse complement strand
CTACATCCCCTCCTGGCACCCTAACGACTCCTCACAAAGGCGGAAATAAATTTAATATACGTTAAAATGTCCGAAATATAAAAGAAGGTTGAAGTGGCAGGGGCTGTTGGGTATGAATTACGATGGTCAATCGCTGTTCCTCTCTGAAAGAGTGCTTCTAGCATGACAAGAGTCATGCCTGGTCTATAAATTGAATGTTGCATCATCTGAACATTGCCCAATCGTGGCGTTACATGGTGCAGTAATGTCTAAAAATAGCTCACAAACATGGATGTGGCTCTGGAAATATAGTATTACATTCGTGTGGCAGGTCACTTCAGCCAAATGTGACCTCCTGCACTTTCTTTATTGCATTATGTATCAATCTTTGACGTCTGCTACTACTGTTGAACGACTCTAATCTCTAAATAGCATAAAACAGTTGCTTATCCGCGTCTGTCTGTGTATTCGCTTAGAACTTCTACACTACTTGATGGATTTAGATGTGGCTTCCAACATCATTTACAGAATTTCTTGAGGAAGGTTTTGGTGTATAAAACATGTACATTTAATGTAAGGATAAGAGAGAAATGTCGACGTTTGTAATCACACCGTAAAAAACCACCTTTAGGGTGCTTACATGGCTTGCACTGACTAAATTATAATAGGTACATCAAATTAATGAACTACAGAATTGTAGCTCTCAAAAAGGTCTACAGAAAAGTCCGCGATAGCATATGTTTATATTTTAAGGATGACCCACAGTAACCATTTTTGTCTATCAAATTATTGCTGTAAAACTAAATTGTTACTGGGCAAAGCCAGACTTGTTCGCTAGGGAAAATCATAAATTTGGAAAAACGAAAATACATTAACTACAAACAAATTATTACTGCGACGATATTATAAATACTGAAAGAGTTACTATCTTTTACAAAATAAAGAAAAAAGGTAATATTTCCCAAATATATCAATTACTATATACTCTAACATTACATATGTGTTAAAGTACTGCTTTCTGTCCAGCATGCTCTTTGTTAAACAATATAGAAACACACATAAAATAAATCATCATTCACATGAACCCTTTCACTGCTATTGGCGTATATATTCGTTCGTGTGATGGCCGACTTGATTCACTTCTGAAAACAGAAATAATGTCCCGAGACAGTTCTCTTCTGCTGCTGAGAATGCTGCATTTTGCTGACAATGTTCGTGCAGATGGAGATAGGCTTCGTAAATTTTTCACACACTAGAGTCTCAGGTAGTCTTTCAGATCTGCAATGAACCCATTTCAAAATTTGTGTATTGATGAGTGGCTCCTACTTTTCAAGGGAAGATTGTTATTAAGAACAACACATTCCTTCAAAAAAGAAGTCATTTTGGTACCAAAATTTTTGTATGATGTGACTGTGAAATGGGTTGTGTGGTAATTTTATTATTTACACAGGTGCCATGTCCGACATTGAAGAGGCAGGAAAGAATATAGGAAAATCTGGCAACCTTACCGAAACCATAAAGGGCACACTGTGTTTCTCTATAAGTGGTACTTAAGTCCTACCTTCTTTGAACGGCTTCATGACGAAGGTACAAATGCATGTGGCATAGTTAGGAAAACAGGGAAGCAAGCGTCGAATCTGGAAGAAAGGCAAAGTTACTTACAGAACATCCAAGAATTGATTAGCACTACAGTGGTGTGATCAACGAGCAGTGTTCATGCTGGCAACATGCCACAGTGCAGACATAATGGAGATTGAGTGGAAAAATTGTGAAAAACGTATGAAACCCCAGTGCATTATGGACTACAATGAAGACATGGGAGCAGTTGATAATTCTGACATGATCATCAGCTGTAGAGGTTTTCTTTCATCTCCTAAACCTTGCAATACTGAATTAATACATTCTATACAAAACGGTGACGGGGATATATGTACCAATAGCTATATTTCAAACTGCTCCTATTAAGAGAAATTCTCAAGACTCATTCAAAAGGTACAAAAAGTGCTGAGACGGGCAGGTGATCAAGTGGATAAAATCCACTTCATCCAACAGGAAAACTGTATTGGAAATGACAACAAAGAAAAACCCAACAAGGAAATGTGTGGTATGCACAAAAAACAAATAAATGCAAAGAAACTTGATATCATTGCAAGATGTAAAACTCCACTGTGTATAATACCTTGCTTTGAGATATACCAAACACAAGCATGCTTACGCAGAATTCTGGTTTTTTATGTACAAAGCAAAACCATCAAATAAACAAAATTTATAAAAATAATTGAAAAAATTTAAAAAGTAAAATAAAAATGTATAAAAAAATTGTGAAAACATTAAATACGAAAAGGGGCAAAGAAACCCGGAGTCCTGGAATCGTCAACAACAGCCAATGACCCAGGCAATATCTCGGAAAAAGATACTTTTTTTTTTGTTTATGTCATTTCTAAATTTATTGTTAAAGAAATATTCCCAATATCTAACAATTTTTTTTTAAATCAGTAAAAAATTACAACCTTCCATAAAACTATAAAATAATGAAGTCTTAGTACATTTTATGGGCAAATGGTAAAAGTTGGCAAGTATGCATTACAAACTAACCATCCCTAGAAATCTGTCACAATGATCCTGCGGCATCCTGTATATTTACGTCCCAAAAGTGGAAATGGGTGAATGATTTTGCAATTCAATTATTGTGTTTCAGAAAAACTTAATTTTAGAATGAAGTAATCATTTAACAGAAGTTTTGAGTTGTGATTAAGTTTGTGCATTCTGCAGATCATGTATTTTGAAACATTTATTATGACTTGCCACGGGTGACGTCTGTTGTTCCTAGAACAACCTGATCAAGCTCAGTTAGCTGTAAATGCCACTGAACCGTGTTTATGCAAGACAGCAAGCCCACAGAGCTGTTGCTGCCACCTGTAGACCCACACCACACCATGCTGCCCTTCGCTGCCGTCGGCCATCTTTGCCACTCTTTCTGCCCTCCCCAGGATCTCTTCACTCACCCTGGGGCCCAAGAGTATATGTATCAGCCGCAGATCACAGTTTAAGGCAGATTCAACTCTGCCTGAGCACGCATCGACCTATCCTTTGTCTTTGTTGACCAGCTCTTCGCTTCACCTCCCACTTTAGCCACACCCTGCGCTCGCCATTGAGTTCACTGTATTTTACAGTTGCCATCCTCACTCTGTCGGCATCCGCATCTACCGAATGTACTTCCCTGTTATAGCAGTTGGCAAACTAGACCTGGTGTGGGTACAAGTTGGTTTATTCAGTTTTATAGGTTTACCAATGAAACAGATATAAATTACCAGTGTGTGTGTGTCTAAAGGCTCTTTTTATTTCAAAATCTGTATCCCTATTTTACCCCGTTTTGATCAACTTCCTAGGAAACTAGGACGAAGAGGCTAAAACGTGACCTGCCTGTTGACAACAATCCAGAATAGGAATGGTGTCAAGCTTCTTTCTTGGCACCCAACATTGGCTACGTTTCCGGACAAGACTAAGGACTGGGTGTACAAGACACATTTATTTATTTATAACAAAAGTAGGGTAGTAGTAGCATATAAACGTAAAAAAAAAAGTAGACAAAGCACAAAATTTCATTCCGGCATTAATTTCGTAAGAACACATTCTGCTGTTATGTAGGTTTCGCATAATGATAAAATATTACAAATATTACAATATCTTACATAAACACTATAAGGAAAGGTATACATTTTTAAATACCTTTGCAAAATAGGTAATATTTCATAAACTACAATTAGTTTAGTTAAACTTGATGCTTTTGAAGTTATTCTTTAAGCTGTGCGTAACGTCAGAGTTAAAACTTCAAACACATTCCTAAACACTGACTGCACAAAGCCATTCAAAACTAATACAGTGGATTATTGATTATTCGTTTTTTAGTGGACCAACAAGAAAAAAGTTTGCATGCAGGAAACGATGGATGAGGACTTGTATTTTAGACCTGAGAAATATCGTACATAACCTCAAAAAGCATTTTTCTTAATACTAACAGCATAAAGCTGTTATTAAAACAACTTGTTCAAGTCTATTTATGATAAAATATTCACTTTAAATTAAAAACTTCAATTTTTGAAATTTAGCTAAATTTAACTTTGATTTATATCAATGTTTGTTCAGTGTTCCTTCGTCGGCCGAGTCATGCTCAATCCCTCGGTTAAAATTACCACAACTGATTTATTTGAGACAATATTTGCCAATCAGTACTTGCCCAGTCTTCTTCAAACCTTTACAATTGTAATCAAACACGCAGTCTATAGTTTCCATTTATAATCATGCCCATCAAAATACTGCCTCTAACCTGATTCCAAATTCCATTTACAATAACAAGGCATAAATAGTCGAATACAGTGTCAGAGACTAGGTCCAAAATTAAAAATTCGGTATTTTGTAATTTGCCATTTTGTAAGTTTCAATTCGGACGTTGTTCACAGTCAACACTTGCGGCAACGTATTTTTACATTAACAGTGAAAATTATCTTCATCTAAACTAATGCCTAAAACGGAAGTGATATTTCTACATTTGTTACTGGAATGCTGCGAATATGTTAATAAATAAGAAACTAATTATTTATGCAACAAGAACTTTACATATTTTGCAAGAAATATTTTTTAAAACAAAGCACAACACACTTGCTTTTTAAAACATGTCAAGGGTATTTTATGAATACGTCATGGTTTTAAGAAAACGTTTTAATTACGTATTCGCTTATGTATTTTTAAAGTAAAATCAACATGGTGCTGATTTTTTCATTTTGTGCAACAATTGCTAGATAAAAAAATTAATACTAAATTACCAAATACGCCACCATTTGTGTATACAGAATCAGGTCACTTAATCCTTTTGCCAACGAAATCAGCCATTTCGGGCACGGCCACAGATTGTATGCTTCATTCTCATTGTCGCCAACCTACGAGTGCAGTTAACATGTAAGAAGAATATGAACAAGTGAAGGTTTCTTGTCGCCAACCTACAAAAGCAGTAATTACATAGGAAGAATAGTAGTAGTCTATAGAACACGAAAAACTGTAGCAGTATGGAAACAATACTATCGATAGCACCAGTTGTCATTATCCGTGTTGTTTTGCATTCACAGAGAGTACAAAAACGAATGATCCTGTAATTTTTGGCAAATGTACTGATGAGAAGTACGGTAAAATGTAAGTAGTTGGAATGAATCATTAAAAATCCACTACATTTCATAGCTAAAAGATTGTTCCGAATATATATTTGGCTTTCGGGCAGAATATCCGATCGTACACATGTGGAAGTTCTGCTTTGCGTTTGCGGCGAGATAGGATGCAAGCTTTGAGGATGCACGTGACTGCCGTGGATGGTGCTGCGACCTACACTTAACCTTGACACGAGGACTGAACACAGTAATGTAGTTTCTGCGCTCAGTTCGGTTACATTACTGATTGTTAACTTTTTTAAGGACACAAAGTGAAACGCTGCAAGCTAAGATAGGAGTGACGAGGTACAGGATAATAATGGAAGCGGACAGAGGGGCGAGAAACAGATTGCTGAAATAGTGGATGGGCGATGGGGGAGGGGGGTTACAGGATAAGAAGAACTAATGAGTGGTTAAAAGGGAGGGGAAAGAGAGTAGTGCAGAGGGGTGAGACACGAGTCATGGTTGGTGGTGGCAGAGGGAAGTAGGGAGGGGAGTTTTCAGTGATCTCCAGGCTTTGTGTGTGTGTGTGTGTGTGTGAGAGAGAGAGACAATGAGTGTAGTAGCGCGCTGATTGGTAGGCAACTAACTCCCCCCCCCCTCATATTTGATATCTGGTGGAGGGGATAGAAGAATGGACGAGGAAACAACGTCGGGTCTGCTGGTAGTTACATAATGCCGCTGTCAGGCATTGATTTTTTGTACTAACTTGTCACTGCATACGTGTAGTTTATGGCATTCTTCAAACACAGGATCTACAAGGGCAAATACAATAACAAAACTACGGGTCACTCTAAATTTTTGTTATAACAATAACTCGCTATAGCGATAATTTATTTTGTCATTGTCGACTATCGCTATAACGCGGTTCCACTGTATTATTGTGTGTATACATTGTGTCATTAAGTTCATAACGTTCTGATTTACTAGTAATGCTTTAGTTTTAGAAAATGGAAGTTTTACACTAAGGCCTATTTGTAAAAACGCGTTAAATCAGCAGGCAGTCTGGAGTCACGTAATGCTGTTTTCATGCATAAAAAATTAACATACTCTGTTTTCTGTAAAAGAACATGTTTATAACAATGTGTGATAATTTCTAATTTTAAGAAAAATTATATTTGAATGGCATTCAGTAGACTTAGCTGTCCAAATAATTCAGCATTAATACATAGATAAATGGATGCTAGACTTACACAAATATTAAAACATGTATAATTTACATAATTAACTAATAATCTTTTTTAAGACATAAAACACAAAACTATGAGGTGGCAGCATTTTCAAATTGGTGAGAAAACACGTCAGTACCTGCGCGATATTTTATTTTGATAAATAATAGTTACGGCCCCAAGTGGAAAATCAACATACTCTATACAACAACACCACGTCACGTACTTTTAAAGTTATATTTATTGTCTGATTATTACTATTTTGTGTTATAAGTAGGGATGGGTCGATTCNAAATTAGGGATGGGTCGGTTCGGTTCTTCGGTTCCAATTTATACCGGTTCTTGAGGTTTGACTCGGAACCGGTTTTATGTTAACAACAATTACTCGGTTCTTGGTTCTACACGGCAATGGCAAAACTCTGTTGTTACAAAAATAACTATGGTTTTTACTCATGTATAGCACGCCCTTTTTTCCCAACATAAAGGAAAAAATTTCTGGGGTGCGTGCTTTACGCGGAAAAACAATTAAGGAGTGGTTTTCGTAAACTGTTCCCTGATGTTTGGAGGGAAGTGTATGAGAATAGTCTGTTATGTCATCTCTCCCTCTTACATCAACACTCCTGTCCCTTCTCCCTTCTCTCTCTCTTTATCTCAGCCCTACCCGGTAAACAACACTGCTAGCCGATGGATACATATAAATAGTAAGAGAGGGAGAAGAGACGTTTTTTTTTCGAGGTGTCACATTCCAACACGGCAAAAAAAAAACCAATGAGTCACTGTGTAAAAGACGCAAAAAAAAAAGGGCCGCCCAGAAACCATAAAAGAAAAAAAAAAAGATAAGAAATCCGGACGTCCACCCAGCTGTTGACCTTCTTTTAACGAACTTTTGTAGGTTAGGTTACCTTTATCATACAGCACGCCACAATGTTTTGGTTTGGAGGCCATGAGTTATTTAATTAAAGTATTTTCCAAACATATCACAATCACCACATATTAATGTGAAAAAAGAATAATTTTTTACATATTTACTAACCTTAAATAAATTTAATACAACAAGTTTATCTGTATACATTAAAACTTGTCTTCACACTTTGTTATTGTTCAATTCCTCCATATAACTGTTAAATAAAACATTTAATGAATTTTACCTTCATTGGTTTAATGAAGTTGCAAGCAAAAGGCAAGTATTCAAAATACATAGAACCGAATACTGGAACCGATATTTAAATTGTAGAATCGGCACCGGAACCGGAATTGACATTTTTGGTTATTCGACCCATCCCTAGTTATAAGAATATTGTTAATTTATTCATATTACCATTAAACGTCATATGACATAGAAATGTGTTTTACAGACCCCAACATTTTTGTTAAAACAAACATATACTGTGTTTGGCATATTTTACTCGTGTGTCTGCCATCTTGACTAGTTATGTTTTGAATTTAATATAGGAGAAATTGAGCCAAAGGAAGCATGGCATTATTAAAGTTCTACGAACTTCACGAGTTCCAGAAGAAGAGGGAAGAATACACACTAGCTGAGAGGAGTTCAATGGCGTTGAGCTGATTAATCAACGTCTCGACTTCTGTTGCCCGAGATCCGTTCCCAATCCTGAAACCTTGGAGGAGTTAGAAGGGCTCCAAGTCGGAGAGCAAAAGGAAGTTTAAGGCCAAGGTTAGGCCTGCTCCACAGGAGACAGTATAAGCAACCCCAGCCAAAGGTGCAGCCAGCAAGAAAACTACCAGCTCGGTAACTGCCCCTCCACCCATGCTACTTCACTGGCACTGCCCTGCATGGCACTTCCATAAGGATTGCCCGGTGTATCACAACAAGATCTAGACTGGAAAGGATGCTCAAGTGAAAACAAATGAGCCAGTGAAAGGGAAAGAGACTCCCAAACCCCAGCAGTGTTGGGAAACAAACTGACAGGGAAAGCTTCAGAACAAGGAACCCCTATGAAGAAAATAAGGCCCTATGAGAGGCAGTTCTCCAGGAAAAAACTACACTAAATGAGCTCCCCATATTATGGTCATGCTGGGTGTAAGAGAAATTTTGGCCACCCTAGACACGGCAGCGAATGCCAACTTTATTAGTACATTCAAATTATCGCCTGACAGCGAGATTGTGATCCGAGAAGCCTCGTAAAGGACTGCAGTCCATTTACGGTTATTCCCAACATTTCTGAAGCCCTGCTAAAGTTCTACTTTCAGGATATTCCTTCGTCTCATGCAAACAAAGCTTAATCAAGTCTGGAAACTTCACCAAGGGGACAGCACACTGCATTTATGCACAATCACTTTAATAATCCTTACCATAAGAACTATATTTTACTTGGTATTACCAACACACCTATTTTCTCCATGTTTTTATTTGTACTAATTATAAATGAAATATTATAATTTATAGATCAAATATAATTAAAAGTTTAAATTGACAAAATTAAGACACTTCTATGCTAACATAAGTATACAATGCCTGTGATAAAGGATATATTTAGAAAACAACCAAACAGATAATACATGGAGTGATTTTCAAAAAGTGTGCTTCAAAAACTGCGAATAGACTATATCTACATGGCCCAGAAGGGAGCCAACCTCCATACCAACAGAGATATCACCTTGCCACTAAAACTCAGGGAAAAAACTGTCCCTACCAAACTCCATGTCGCTCACAAACTACAGGAGGCAGTAATTCTGCTGGCAGTGGCTTTTGGAGTAGCAAGCAATAATCAATTTCCATCATGGGCGAATTTACATAGGAGCTACGAAACGTAAGTCCGTAACTTGGAAACAGTTCCTCAAAACTGGGCCTGAATAAGAGGTAACGGGCGGATATGTACTACCAGCTAGAAGGGGACTCGATGAACAGTTGATCCACATCGTGCAATAGCACAGCATGGTGTTTGAGCAGTGGAGCATGGAGGAGCATGGAGCACCCTGCAACAGAACTCAACTATTGTACACAAAATCCATCTCCTGACCTAGCAAGTAATCCAGGAGAAGCTTCAGCTAAGAAGTGCGCCATCATTGAGCAGCAGATCAAAGAAATGAAGCAATTGGATATCCCAGAACCATCTGACTCTGTCTACAACGCCTGGGTTGTGTTGGTCCCAAAGAAAGACCCTGTGGTTCTATGTTTAATTATGATGACCAGAACCAAATCACCTGGCTGGTAGCTCCCCCAGTGATCAACACAGGGTACACACTTAAAGCTCTAGCGGAAGTCTGCATAGTACCTTCGANTGGCTGGTAGCTCCCCCAGTGATCAACACAGGGTACACACTTAAAGCTCTAGCGGAAGTCTGCATAGTACCTTCGACATGAATTGCAGATAATGGCAAATACTGGTGCAACCCGACTCCACGCCCTATACCATGTTCACCACTCCCAAGATGGAGCCCTACCAATTTTAAGTGATGCCGTTTGGGCTTAAAAATTCCCCTGCCACATTTCAGCGCCTCATGACTGCCTCCCTTCTGATGGGATACCTGGGAGAATTTTGTTACACCTACCTGGAGGACATCATATCTTCCAGAAATTAATTAGCAGGAGCACCAGACACATATGTGCAGCCTGTATTAAAGATGTTTGAGATACACGGCAATAAGTGTTCACTATCCAAGTGTAATTTTGGCAATACCTTGCTAACAATCGATTTATAAATTATTTTAAATCTAGAGTAAATCTGTTTACATTTGCGGAGTCAACGTGATTAACACAAATAATGTTTACTGTTTTCAGTGCGCATGTTAAGTAAATGTGCAAGATAATGGCGTATCATAAATTACAAAATGGCAAAACTACCTATTTTGTAAAGTTTTCATGGTGAAAGCAGCTAGCATTGTGGTTTTGTAAACATTTTAGAGAGCAATTTTGTTGCCGTTTCGTGAATATGGGGATTATTATAGAATTTCCTGAATAAACACAGTTTGTCTATGTTTCGCATTATTTCACAGTTTGCAAAAATTTCTAGGTCTTATGTATACACCACGATATTGCATTAAAAAATTATTACTATAGCNTTATTTCACAGTTTGCAAAAATTTCTAGGTCTTATGTATACACCACGATATTGCATTAAAAAATTATTACTATAGCAAATGTGTTGTTGCAGTTACACTGAATACAGAAATTACACTATACCTATCAGAATAACTAATTAAAAATTTTAACACATTAATTTTCAATATAAAATTTATGCAACAAAACCAATTTATAATAAGAATATACTGTAATTAAATGTGTAATATATTACACATTACTCTCGTGGAGTTTACATTAAAAACTGAACATTNTTATTTCACAGTTTGCAAAAATTTCTAGGTCTTATGTATACACCACGATATTGCATTAAAAAATTATTACTATAGCGAATGTGTTGTTGCAGTTACACCGAATACAGAAATTACACTATACCTATCAGAATAACTAATTAAAAATGTTAACACATTAATTTTCAATATAAAATTTATGCAACAAAACCAATTTATAGTAAGAATATACTGTAATTAAATGTGTAATATATTACACATTACTCTCGTGGAGTTTACATTAAAAACTGAACATTNATAAGAATATACTGTAATTAAATGTGTAATATATTACACATTACTCTCGTGGAGTTTACATTAAAAACTGAACATTGTTACTTCATATTCCATGCACTGATAGAACAGTCACATCAGACAGCACATATTTACACAAAACAAACATTCGTTAAATACCAAACATTACCACATTCTTGTAAAAATTCTTTTCAACAAGACACACACACAATTTTACCCTCTCAAAAGTACGGAGTCTAATTCAAATGCTACGTTGCTGCCAACTCCACTTCATCACCAAAATCAAATCGAAAACTATTGTCCGACAACAGATACTTAAATGGTGATGGCCTATTACTTTCACACGGCACAATGCTTATCTCCCTTTCACTGTCTTCTCCACTGGCAAAGTTGAACTTGAAGTTTTTATCAGACTTCTCAAAGAGCTTGGCTGAACACTGCTTTACAAACCGAGATTTTCCACTTGATGATTTATTAGAGTCAAACTTCACACTAAAAGGTACTGAAATAATAACAACAACAACATTAGATACAACTTACTGAAGAATGGCACTGTACTACGGCAGCTTAATGGAGCACAACTGTCTCCTGCCATACGTAAATTTAACATGTACCATAAACACATTTTATTTGTATGTCAAACTGATATACCAATTCTGACACTTGTGTGTATGAACAGAACTACTAATTGAAATTAAATACTGTGTCAACAAATTTAAACATCACACTTTTATTTCAACATTAAGACAGAGGACTACTTTACCTTATTTTCTGCTAACTGTACCATAAATATTTTAGTCAGTGCTTATGCTTAAGAGGCCACGGATGTCATAGCCCACCAAGGCAAACAGGGTTCAACTTCCAATTGGGCTAATTCCAGATTCTCATGTGAAAATCATGCTGGATGCTGCTGGTCCTCAGGTTTTCTGGGTTTGACTTGAGTTGAGATATTTGAGCAGCTCTTAACAACAATGTTTTGAGAGCCGAAGAGGGTGAAATGAGGAGAAAATGGAGGAGCGCCAGAATGCAAGGGTGGGGGAAATGAGAGATCCCCCAGAAAACTAGCCGACCAGTGGCATTGTCCAGCACGATTCCCACTTGTGAAAATCCAGAGTGACCTGGCCGGGGATTGAACCCGGTTCGCCTTGGTGGGAGGCGAGCAAGCTAACAGCACAGCCACAGTGGCCTCGGTTTTCTTGGAGATCTCCTGTTCCCCCCACCCTTGCATTCCAGCACTACTCCATATCCATGTTGTTTCACCCTCATTGGCTCTAAAAGGNTCTCCTGTTCCCCCCACCCTTGCATTCCAGCACTACTCCATATCCATGTTGTTTCACCCTCATTGGCTCTAAAAGGCCATGTCATAATAGCCGTCCAAACCTCTTCATTCCCCTCTACGCTTACGTTAAAGTGGAGGTAGTTATAGGCAGGGGTTTTTAGCCTACTTTCTTAAGGAGAGTAATTTTCTAAGGTTGCCCAACTAACCACAAAAATTCTATATAAACAAATAATGAGTTTCTAGAAGCCAGACTGAGTTTCATTAATACTTTTCCTCTATGTTACTGCCCATAAGTTCTCAAAAATTCCGGCTCCATTAGTTTACTGCTGCGATGAACAGCTGTTGTCAACTTCATTGGCCACTTGAAAACATTCAAATATCCAAAACAAGGTCAAAAATGCTTGCTAATACAAGCAGCATGTTTGTTCCTGATTTTGAAACACTAAAATAAAAATAATGTTTTTTTTCTTCAAATTGCTAGAGGTTTCTAATAACTATAATTTGATATTTAATTCTAAAATAAAATTTTTTTTCCTATTGTGATTGAAACATTTTACACAAAATTATTTAAGATGTAGTGGATTCTCTATTTTCCATTTTTCAGGGGACTGCCAAAAAATTTCCATACGTCCAGGATTTCAGTAGATGAACTAAATCAATAAACTACAACTTCTAACCTTACTAAATTTAATTGTTAGATATAATAAAAGCGGTACAGTATCTGTGAATAAATGTCAACTAATAAATACATTAAATAACATTTCACCACTACATGCTTACATAAGGAATATATCATAAAGTACCATATATAATTGATGGTAAGCCAACACAGAATGCAAGCCAACCCCAAAAATTTTAAACCCTCTGAAACAAAAGGAAGAGAGAATGCAAGCCACATTTTGAATGTCTCACATGCACTCAATCAGCTGAGAGCACACACAGAGGTAATCGATCACGCAGTGTGTTTACGGCACGCGAGGTGAAGAAGCAGCATCAGTGGTGGGAAGAGTGAAGCAGTCTACCCCTCCGCAAGCTGACTTCCTTCTAAACCATTCGTCAACCAGAGGTCACTCCGCCAGCTGCGTAGGGGAAGGAAACTAGGTCAAGGCTTGGCCAGGCCGATTATCGTGTAGGACAGCTGAAGATTACTAATCCAGGCCACACATCGACACTTGTTGGCGAAGCCATGCATAGCAAACTTCTACCTTTTCAAGTGACTAATAATAATTCACTTAAAAAGGGGGTGATTTTGAGACGTGTGTGTATAAATAAGATGATTAAAATTTATTTAGTTATTTCCTTCAATAATTAATCATTCAAAACCACGCCCTCTGATTTCCCAGTACTTGCACTTGCACCTGTAGCAAGTTGTGCAGTACTTGGATTCTGAGGTCACGCATTGTCCGACTACAAAAGGTGTTCAATAGACCCTTCCAGGGTATCAGTTTACTAAAAATATTTTTGTACATCAAAATATACTAATATAATCCCCTTATCTCCCAGCAAGAATCCACTGAAAATATACTTCATGCATGTCACTCTATGTTCAAACAATTTTTGGCGACAAGGGGAGGCCAAGTACACGTTTCTGGGGATATCATTTTATTCTGAAGATGCTGCCTATTGAGTGAAATTAACATTTCCTTTAAATATCATGTTGGTTTTACGCCAGATGATATTTAACATCTCTGCAATAAATACTTATTGATTAAAATTTAATCGCTTAGAATTTTCAGGTGCAACTATTTTGAGCAACAGATATTCACGATAAAATTACTGGAGTCTGAGAAAGAGTCGGAAGCGTGCAAGAACGGCACGGTGCCATAGCGGATTACCCTTACCTACTCCGCAACTGCAATGACTTTGTTAGATCAGACTCGGCAAAGCATTTTGCAGCTTTGTGGCGCGGTCCGCTTGACAGGATATAACCATGAATCATCAAGAACTGAAATCACATGATTAGTTTTATTTACTGCTTCANGATGAACAGCTGTTGTCAACTTCATTGGCCACTTGAAAACATTCAAATATCCAAAACAAGGTCAAAAATGCTTGCTTATACAAGCAGTATGTTTGTTCCTGATTTCAAAACACTAAAATAAAAATAATGTTTTTTTTCTTCAAATTGCTAGAGGTTTCTAATAACTATAATTTGATATTTAATTCTAAAATAACATTTTTTTTCCTATTGTGATTGAAACATTTTACACAAAATTATTTAAGATGTAGTGGATTCTCTATTTTCCATTTTTCAGGGGACTGCCAAAAAATTTCCATACGTCCAGGATTTCAGTAGATGAACTAAATCAATAAACTACAACTTCTAACCTTACTAAATTTTATTGTTAGGTGTAAAAAAAGCTGTACAGTATCTGTGAATAAATGTCAACTAATAAATACATTAAATGACATTTCACCACAACATGCTTAAATAAGGAATATATCATAAAGTACCATATGTAATTGATGGTAAGCCAACACAGAATGCAAGCCAACCCCAAAAATTTTAAACCCTCTGAAACAAAAGGAAGAGAGAATGCAAGCCACATTTTGAATGTCTCACATGCACTCAATCAGCTGAGAGCACACACACAGAGGTAATCGATCACGCAGTGTGTTTACGGCACGCGAGGTGAAGAAGCAGCATCAGCGGTGGGAAGAGTGAAGCAGTCTACCCCTCCGCAAGCTGACTTCCTTCTAAACCATTCGTCAACCAGAGGTCACTCCGCCAGCTGCGTAGGGGAAGGAAACTAGGTCAAGGCTTGGCCAGGCCGACTATCGTGTAGGACAGCTGAAGATTGCTAATCCAGGCCACACATCGACACTTGTTGGCGAAGCCATGCATAGCAAACTTCTACCTTTTCAAGTGACTAATAATAATTCACTTAAAAAGGGGGTGATTTTGAGACGTGTGTGTATAAATAAGGTGATTAAAATTTATTTCCTTCAATAATTAATCATTCCAAACCACGTCCTGATTTCCCAGTACTTGCACTTGCACCTGTAGCAAGTTGTGCAGTACTTGGATTCTGAGGTCACGCATTGTCCGACTGCAAAAGGTGTTCAATAGACCCTTCCAGGATATCAGTTTACTAAAAACATTTTTGTACATCAAAATATATTAATATAATCCCCTTATCTCCCAGCAAGAATCCACTGAAAATATACTTCATGCATGTCACTCTATGTTCAAACAATTTTTGGCGACAAGGGGAGGCCAAGTACACGTTTCTGGGGATATCATTTTATTCTGAAGATGCTGCCTATTGAGTGAAATTAACATTTCCTTTAAATATCATGTTGGTTTTACGCCAGATGATATTTAACATCTCTGCAATAAATACTTATTGATTAAAATTTAATCGCTTAGAATTTTCAGGTGCAACTATTTTGAGCAACAGATATTCACGATAAAATTACTGGAGTCTGAGAAAGAGTCGGAAGCGTGTAAGAACGGCACGGTGCCATAGCGGATTACCCTTACCTACTCCGCAACTGCAATGACTTTGTTAGATCAGACTCGGCAAAGCATTTTGCAGCTTTGTGGTGCGGTCCGCTTGACAGGATATAACCATGAATCATCAAGAACTGAAATCACATGATTAGTTTTATTTACTGCTTCATGTACTCTACAGATTCCACTCTTGCCAGGCGAGTAAGGGGAGAAAGCAAGCACGTGGCCGACAGATACATAGAATCTCTGTCTATCTCTCCCCCTCTCTGCATCACTATCTGTCTCTCTCAGTCTCTCTCTCTCTCCCCCTCCGCATGCATGCGGGTGTGTGAAAGAGGATGCCATGCTGGTTGCTAGGCAACCCTCTTCCCCTCTCGTTAGGCATGCAATGAGAGGAAGCAAGGTCATGCCTGACTACCAAGCATCAGCTGAACTGGAGAGCACTGCACTTAAGATATTTCACACCCAGTTATTAGAAGTTTGCATGAACAACTAGTTTGAAAACTATTGACCTTTGCTTGAAATCTTAAGTGATGGAACCATCAATAAAACATAAAAAAATTACTCTACCAATTTGATACCTGCTTACCAAAAAACCTAATCGGCAATGTATAAAATAGTTTGAAATTTGAAACTTTTCTTTGAGGCAATACAACTTAAAGAAGGGCTTAATGCAAGATTTTTAAATTTTGCTGTAAAATATTTTTTTAAAGTAATTTAAGAGCTGCAACTACCCTTTGAACACATTTCAAAATAATTACAGAAGCGGTGACACTACACACTTTGTGACATAAGCACATAGCCCATCATGATGGAAAGCAATAGATTACTAAACAAGTCAGCATAGCAAACAATTCAACAAACATGAACACTGTATCACATAATTACCTTTCTCAAACTTCTTCTCTACTTCGGCCATCTTTGCACGGTAGTCATCAAATGTCACCTTCATAACTTGTCGTTTCTTTACTAGTGATGCAGTGTTGCTTTTCAGAATGTTCATCACACGAAATGTTTCCTTAGCTAAATTATAGAACAACTTACACTGAAAATGTGCAACCATATTAAAATTTAGATTACATATGTGAATAGCCTTAAAATGGTACAAACATCAATGGCTCCAGCAATTGTTCAGGCGAACATGCTTATCAAGGAACACCTGAGCTACGTTAGAAGTAGCAAGACTACCATTTGAAGAGAGGAAAACAAGCATATCTCCATAAAAAGCAGCTTGGAAGAATATTACCGGTGGCACACTGCTCGAGTCAGGATGGTGAGTAACCAGGCCAGCTGACCATCTAGAGGTGAAAACAAATTTTTTTCAAGTGAACATTTTGACCTATGATTTCAAAAATAATAAATCATTTTAACATTTAAATTTTATAGCATTTCCTTATGGTTAAAGTTAACTCCAATATTTACTCACAACTTGGGGTAATCTTAGCTTGTGTGCCCATACATGGCCAAACTAACATGGAAGAGGTCTATACATAAATATCCTTACGTACCACTAACTTTCTCTCGCACACACACACGCATTTACTCTTTTCTGCCTTTTTTTCTTTTTTTTTTTGTCGGTGTGTTTATGGGTGTTGTCACTGTCACCCTTCTGCCCTAACTGTGTGTTCATATGAAAGAGGTCATTACCCCCCCCCTCCCCCACCTGGACAAACAATGGTACCTTTCGCGGTTCTGGAACTTGCTGTGGATTGGTGGGTCGCTCTTCCTGGGGCTGCCCTGCCCAATGGTACTTGACCTGGCATTCCTCAATATGCACTTCCACTAGCTGGTCCTCCCAGGTGGATGTGATCCCCTGATAATCGTCCCCGTAGGACTGGGCGGCAGAATAGAGAGACAATACATGGCTGGAGAGTTCCTCCCCCTTTACCCTACTTGTGGGGAGCTTTGCTTGTGCCCTGTGTCACACTGCTTCCGTCTGTATGTGGGCTAGCAGCCTTCAGACCGCCTGCACAATGGTAACAGGGACATGCTGCCTCCCACCAACCTCAATGCCCATGTCAGAGTGAGGGGGAGGTCACTCCCATAGGTGCCTAAGTCATGAAACTTGTCTTGCCAAGGTGAGTCTTCTGTGACCCTGTTGGATCAGCTGGGCAGGTGGTGATGACTGTTTCTGCAGTGAAAATGCAGATGCTTAGGCATTCACGAACCTGGGGACCCACGACATCTAAGCGCCAGTCTGGCGGCTTGCATCATTCCTCCTGGCTATACACCTACTATGTCGGGCGTGGTGACGTCCTTCCTTCCCCGCCTCCTTGGGCGTAGGGTGGCCGCTGGATGCAGGCCTCAGCATGCTGGTGGCTCTGGCATGCAACTTGCGTAGATCTAGCACACAACCTGCAATTGGACATGTAGGCACAGTCCAGATGCTTGACCGTCTATATCCCATCCCATATATGTTCCAGACATTGGGATCCAGGAAGCGACCCTCACAGATCCATCCCTCCACTGGCAGAGACACATGGCAAATGCAGATCTAGCATGCCCCTAACAGCAGGATGCAAAGGCATGGCCCAATTACCCTATTGTCGCCCTAACCTTATCAGAATACCCTCCTGTCCTTCCATTTCAGGATGAGCCAGGATTCCTTTACCTCCCTGTTACTGATGCGAAATGCTACAAGGCACTCTGAAGTGTCCTGACAGGGTAGTATAGCTACAAGTAACTGCAGCGCAAATAGCCGGAGAATAGGGTTTATTAAATATGTTGCTCCTGGCCACAATAATGCCCTGTTGCCAACTATCTTTGTACCCAGGGACATCCTAAACTGGGACCGCAAAAATGAACCACCTTTCACTTTGCTGGAATGCAAACTATCACCAGGCATCGAACTGATAACCCACAGAATTACCAAGCAAAAAAACCATATGCAAGAAACATAACCAAAAAACTGCCAAAAATTGCCCAGAGAGCTGGCTCACAGCTCTTTATGCTTTGTGGTCAGGGGTGGCGTTTAGGGACTAATGCATCGCAATTGGCCAGCTGGTCACAGAGACTTATCTATCCATTCCTTCCATGCAGAACCCACCGTGCACAGAGTGTACAAAACAAGCATGAGTGCCGCAGCACCTCCAGCGACGCCAAGGCTTGGCTAGGGTCACTGAAGCACACCCAGCCAGGCGTGAGAGCAGCGTACCACTCTGCAATGTCCGGCAGGTGGGGTTAGTTGACCAGGCAAGCCCATTCACAACAGAGTATGGATGTACATGCAACCCAAGACATCACACCTTGTGTGTTCCTTTACCTTGTTTGACATTCAGCTTCTTGGAAGAGAGTGCAGCCTCAAGCTGTTGGACACACCAACATAACTCTAGTTCAAACCGCTGTGCTGCCTCATTGCTGAGTACTATTGGAGGTGGCACAACTGAAACAGCTTGGTTCTTCTTGCCACCTGCAACCTGTTAATAAAACAAATTCAATTTTATTAATTTTAATATTTATAATAAGGATAGAAAAAGCTGCATTACAGGCAACTTTGCAGTTTCTTCCAAAAGCATTACTGGTCTACATTTATAATACGTACATCATTTCTAGACTTTACATATCTCAAAATACAAAAATAAAAAAATATATTACAAACTTTTGCAAAACTGGTGGCCCGCAGTCATAATAATGCGTAAATCTATCAAGATGAAGAAGAAGCTTGATAGGGATCCTTCATTTAAGACTAATATAGGTTGGCTGGATAAGTTTAAGGGTCTACATGGCATAAGGCAGTTGGACATATCAGGTGAAAAACTAAGCGCTGATAGTACAGTCATTGTAGAATATCGGGAAAAACTAATGAAAGAAATAAAAAATAGAAATTTGGTCAGAGAGCAGGTTTACAACTGTGACGAAACTGGCCTAAATTGGAAAGCACTTCCCGTGGAAATCTAAGCCTCCTTATCGGAAAAATCTGCACCTGGTTTTAAAATGCAAAAAGACCGCATAACTGTTATGGTGTGTGCGAATGCTAATGGTAGACATAGGTTTCCTTTACTAATCATTGGGAAATCTAAAAAGCCTCGAACTTTCAAAAATCTGAATTTAAACGTCTTACCTGCCAAATATTATGCACAAAAAAGTGCCTGGATGAGCCAGGATATATTTAATGAGTAGTTCCACAGTGTGTTTGTGCCAAATGTAAAATCACATTTAAAATTGATCGAATTGCCTGAAGAAGCCATGTTATTAATGGCAAAGCACCAACTCATCCTTCTCATGACTTACAAAGTGATGATGGAAAAATTACGTGCCACTTTTTGCCTGCTAACACTACCCCACTAATTCAGCCCATGGATCAGGGTATTATTGAAGGCATGTAGCGACGTTATCGAAAATGCTTTATTCAAAAAGTTGTTTGCGTTGGGGATGAATTAATAAGTGTAAAGCAGTACGCAACACGGCAGCAACAAAAGCAACAAAGGAAAATGACAGACTTTTTTAGGTAGGATTATACTACTGAACATATACATAATATGTAGTACTGTATTCAATTTTGTTATTTTATCAACATAATAAACAGAAGTCTACAATACTTAATATCAAATACATACGTATATTGATTGCTACCTGTTTAAAATATAGTGTAAAATATTGATTCATGAATTCTGTGCTCCAATTACAATCTAAGCTCTGATCAACTTACAACTTAGAACAGCATGGTGATTCTAGGAAACAAATTTAGGGCATTCTAGTTGTGAAATCTTCCTTTGAAGTAGAGAAATTCACACTGCACTATAATCACATTTTCTCAGTGTTCTACAAAATTTATCAGAATCATGGTGACTGTGTTCCAGTTTTTGTTTAAGAGCCGATAAAAGTGCGACTCAGAAAGACTTGGCGATTCTGGAAAACAAATTTAGGCACTTCTAGTTTTGAAATCTGCCAATGAAACAGAAAAATTGCCATGGTATTGTAATAAGAGTTTTATAGTATCTTAAAAAATATATCAGATTCATGGCGACTGTGTTCAAATTTTTGTATAAGAGCAGATTAACTTGAGACTCTGAACTACTTGGCGATGCTGGGAGGCATGTTTACGGCCTTATAGAATTAAATCAAATTCTTCCAAAGAAGCTTAAAAATTCACACTCGGTAGCTGTCATTACAACATACTGTGAATTTTTCTGCTTCATTGGAAGGATTTCAATTTAGAAGAGCGTAAATATGCCTCCCAGAATTGTCAAGACGTTCTGAGTCACAAGTTTATAGGCTCTTGGACAAAAACTGGAGCACATTCGCCATGTGCCTGATACATTCTATAGTACACTTGGTAGCTGAGATTACAATGATGTGTGAATGTTTCTTCATCATTGGTGGGTTACGATTCTATAAGGCCGTACAAAGTTTATAAGTACGTAGACAATAGCAATCTGCAGTCATCATATTGCAGGTACAATTACCACAATTCAACATTTGTTAGGTAATTATCAAGTTTAGGGGCTTTTCTGAAAAAAAAAAAACCCCAGAAAGTGGTATATTTCGACTCTACTAATCACGTAGAACACAAATATACCAGGGGCATTAACGTACGCTGAATTTCCTAATATGTGCCCACCTAACCGAACAGAACCTAACTCCACGATGGGTGAATCACTATTTTAAGTTTTTTAACTAACCTCNAACTCCACGATGGGTGAATCACTATTTTACGTTTTTAAACTAACCTAGGATTGTACGGCTGTAAACTAACCTAGGATTGTAAGGTTGTACAGTAATATAAGATTATACAATATTAATAAAATCTCAGATTAACACTCTANAAAAAATCTCCGATCAACACCCTACAATCACAGACTACATGGGAACCCTATAATCCTACGTTATTTTAAATAACTACAATCCTAGGTTAGTTAAAATCGCTACAATCCTAGGTTAGTTTAAAAATGTAAAATAGTGATTCACCCATCGTGGGGTTAGGTTCTGTTCGGTTAGGTGGGCACATATTATACAATTAGTCACACGTTAATGACGCTACTATAGTCGGTTCTGCGTTACCTATGAATAATCCAAGGTTAGTATAGAAAGAATGTTAAATTGTGCTGTAAAAACGACCGGAAAAAGCCTTGTTTGAATTACGTAATATAACTACATTTGCTTGTTAATCTACCGGATAGGATTTGTGGGTTTTACACTAAACTACGAATTTAGGATTTTAGGGATTTAAAGGAGCGAAAAACACACCAAAATAATATAAATGCACTCACCAATGTAGGCGGGTTGTACATACTCTGTCAACGGCCCATTCAACCTCAGATCACTCGATGAAATCACAATTTTCCACAAAGCACCACATACGCGCATATATACACAGAAGCACTCGTTAATAGGCTAATATAACGCAGAAACATAGTCTTGCTTGCTTTCTTCGTTTTAAATCACGAACGGAGCACCACCTAACTCGCCACGACCCGTACCTGTAGCTACACACTGGCATAATAACGTATGCCCCGTGATAAGATATTCGCCCGCTAGATTGCGTTGAATATGCAATGTGCCGCCATTAATAATGGCGGTAGACGTTAATAGACGTAAACATCAACTTCCGCGATTTCTTTAAATATGTTGTACTTATTTTAACATTACGCCGTCTTGAATATGAACAAGGTAAGCTGTGCAGAACCCGTTAATGCAACTTTTGTTGGTCTAGAACGTTTCGTTCACAAATGTAAACAAACTGTCAGAAACAGTTATCTTGCAAATTTGTTCAATTTTTAAAAATATGTTGTACTTATTTTAAAGCAATGCCCCTAGTATATTCGTGTTCTACGTGATTAGTAGAGTCGAAATATACCACTTTCTGGAGTTTTTTTTATTATTTACGGAAAAGCCCCTAAACTTAATAATTATTAAGTTTAGTGACTTTTCTGAAGGAAACGTCCTAGACCAACAAAAGTTGCTCTAATGGGTTCTGCACATCTTACCTAGTTAATATTCAAGAGGACGTCATGTTAAAATAAGTTGAACATATTAAATAAAATAGTTAGAAGTACGAGTTGTTCAGCGCTTTGTTTAACTCGGTCTTTATGATTTTTGGTTGCGTCATGATTCCTGCTGTCACCTTATTGGCTTATAGGTATTGTTACGTCACTGCGACGTGCCACATGTGATTTAACGGACAATTGTAGCCATTGTGTTTTTGCAGGCGTGAGTCATGACGTTCCAATCCGGCGGATTTAAAACAGAGAAAGCAAGAACGAGTGCTTCAGTGCGTAATATTCGGTTATGAACGAGTGCTCCAGGTGTTATATTCGCGTATGTGGCGTTTTAGTGGAACATGGTGTTTCGTCGAGTGAGGTAGGTTGAATTGGCCTTTGACAGAGGCCAGCCACCTACCTGGGTGAGTTAATTGATATTCTTTTGGTGTGTTTTACGGTTCCTTTAAATCCACAAAATCCTACATTCGTAGTTTAGTGTAAAACCCTAAAATCCTACGTTAGTTTAAAACCCTGCAATCCTAGGTTAGTTTAAAAATGTAAAATATTGATTCACCCATTGTGGGGTTAGGTTCTGTTAGGTTAGGTGGGCACATATTACGAAATTAGTCGTACTTTAATGCCCCTCGTATATTTGTGTTCTGCATCATTAGTAGAGTGGAAAGATACCATTTACTGTGAATTTTTTTTTTTTACAGAAAAGTCATTTAACTTAATAATTACCGTTTGGGCTTAGCATTTTCTGTGGATTTTGCATAATCAACTACCTACAGGCAGAGACAGGCACCAAGTGTGGAAAGTTTTACTGCAAATGTTCCTTTTGAAACTTCCAAAAATTAAAATTTCAATCCCTTGTGGAAACTTTCTTTTTTTCTCTTTTTTTTTTAGGAGTCATGTTTGTGACTTACCTAGTTTAGCAGGTGATGGTATCAAATAATATTCTTAACTGTGTAATAAACAGTGTTGAAAGTAGGTAGGTAATGTTAGGTAAGGGTTCTGTAGTGGCAATGAATCTTTGCAGTTTCTATTAAATTATTGGATAGCAGTATATGGTATCCTATGTTATTTTAAAGGGTGTGATAAAATGTGTTGTAGGTAGGCGACATTAGGTTAGAGTTCCGTAGTAGCAACGAGTCTTTGCTGTTGCTGTATCGGGCAGTGGTGGGCTCATTTGTATGTCCAGATATCAAGTACAGTATCGGGATGTACAATTGAGCTCGTCCACTCCTGTATTCTTGATACCGCCAAAATATTTAAATATATTAGCTGGTTACAGTAAATGGTAATGTGTTGTTTATATGAAAAGTAGCTTGCAATATCCTATATTACAATTGAGTGGATGTATTTCCTGACACCACAAATATCTCTTAGTACACTTGGGCATATGGGCCCACTTGTGTATTTCCCATTACAACAACGCCTACATAAATGCTAAAACAGTCCCCGTAGGAAACCCATCCCTTTTCCAGTGGATGCCCCATTACATTAATGGAAAAAGGGGCGTGTAAGAGGAAAACCAAGTGAAGTATGACGCTCTACTGGTGACGTTATCACCTCTCCGTAAACCGTCGGCATCGCGTTGCACAATAACTTCCCGTGTTTGTTTTTTTTATTTTCTCAAGGAAACCCTACAACTATGCATAATTACCGAATGTAAAACTTTATGAACTGAATTAAACAAACACGAAATTTCCCTTATTAATAGAATTACAAGACTCCTGAATAAACTACAACACACCCACGGTAGTACACATGAGTATAACTTCACATATTTGGTAAATCTATAACACATGGAGAAAATAGCGTCAAACGTCACCTGCTTTTGTTGAAAAGTTTTAACAACAATATGTTACAGTTTATAGAATTAATCCGGCATAGAATACGAAACTTACCTTATGTTTAGACATTTCATTAAATCAAAAATTACACGTCTAATACGAAAATTGCTGGCTACATTTAAAATACGAACAAATAAATAAAACATGAAAGTACATATCATAGAAAAATATAATCATGACGGCAATCGTGACAGCAACTAAAACATTAGTTCATAGTAATGTTCTGAATGTTTAGCAAGATAAGAAGTCGATCAAAATGCAGAGCTGAGCAATCGCAACTGTAGTCACAGAAAGTAATAGGTCACGACCTTCACAATATTTCATGTAATGTACAATACTACGAAACAAGTACTTATTAAAAAATTTATTCCAATCTTCAGTGTATGGTTAATTTGAATCAGGTTGGGAAGCTCTATTAATATTCGCCACCAGACTGCACTAACTGTATGTAACTAAATGGGGAAAATCTTTATTTTCATAAAATAAAAAAAATTGTGTAGATTATCTTATTTTTACCATGGTAGAACCTACGTAAACAAAAAGAAACCCTTTTCTTTGCACTAAAGTGGAAATATAACGAAACATGTTCACATGTTTAACCATTTGGTTCAACTACATCGTATATCTCTAGTGAAGTTTTTACATCCAGAGAGCAATGCTTCTGTAAATCTCTACATGCATAATTTTTTTATAGCATTAAATGAGTACATAATGCAAATGTGGACCACTTTAATTTCCCAATACTACGCAAGTCTAGTATTTCTCTTGTCCTTTTACACAATTTCGTATGAAAACTCTCCATTTAGTCTGGGCACATTAGTTCCTTGCACACGAATGCGAGAGTAGTAGTACGTGGGATGCTGCTCAGGAAGGGAATAAATTATGCAAAGGTAGTGCCAGCTGGCAAGGTGTGCGAAAGGATATGCAGGGAGGTCGGGGCCATATTTATAGACAGCAGGAAGTGGGCAGGCCATGAAAATATAGGTAGGGACCAGGTGAATTTGTCTGAGCAGGGAAAGAGGATCTTAGGGGATCTGTTAGGAAGGGAGGCAGAGGGTTGCTTGGAGAGAGTTAAGGTAGAGCAGCGAGGGCTTAAATAGCAACCAACACTAGGCATGGGNGGGGGGGGGGGGGGGGGGGGGGGTGCTCCGAGGTGATTGTAGGGAAGAAGAGGTGGGGTAAGCAGAATAAGATAGTAAGTCAGGGTGACAGCATAAAATTAATGATGGTAAACTGTAATAGTGCATACAGCAAGCTGGAGGGCTTCTGGGGTAAGGTTGGAGAATATGGGGTGGACATAGTGGTGGTAGTAGAAACATGAATAAGTGATGTTATTTAGTTCGTAGAGTTATGGGTTAAGTAAATTATAACACCAAAGTTTATAACATTCCTCGTTTATTTGACAAACACAAGACACCACACCATTCGCCATCGTATCATATTTTTGACATAGATTACATGTCTTTCTCGCATACTCGGGGGGTAATGCATGCCACACTTGTCATGAAAACATGTACAGCGCCTCACCCCGCCTCAGTCCCATTATGCACGAAGGTCTGTGCACATGTACCGATTGACAGAGCAAGATTGCCTGCACATTATAAATACATTGTTTAATAATGTTCGCTTTATCGCTTCTGGTGCTGCATCATTGAGTTTGAGACCAATTTTGGCGCAATTTGCAGCACTTTTATTGTTTCGCACGCCATTACTCCGAAACTACAAGTGCCACAGACACGAGTGATTTCACATTCGAAAGGGCTTGAAAGAGCCCTCCTTTTAACGCAACAACGACCGATCTACTCTGAAAATGTTTGAAGCAGCTGCACTTTGAACTCGTGAAACAGCATCATGCTACGAAAGAGGGGCAAGGATCCGAGTCGAAATCCACCACAAAACAGACAACCGCCATTAACTTCGGCAGAAGGAAGCCGCAGGTATAGAGAGAAGAAAAAATTAAGAGAATCGGATCACCAGGAAATAAGTTATGGGGCTGCTGATGAAGGAGCCTATTCTATAAAGAAAAACAAGGTAATTTGTTTTGTTAAACATAATAGTTTTTAGTCACACACACACAACACCCATTTTTACTTTGTTAAAAACAGGCCACAGCACAGAGGATACAAAAACAAGGAGGTAACTAGGTATAATCGATTTTGCATTGTTTAGTTATCAAAACTTATCCGAATGTCAAAATTATATTTCTTTCAATATTTCAACAGCTGCAAATACTAGCGTGCAGAACGAAAATGGCGCATACACAGCTTCTTCGCGGCCGGGTCCCTCGGTAGTGCCACTAAAACGACTGAGGATGTCAGATATGTATTTTCGAAATCGAGACGAAGCTGACGAGACCACTCGTGACCCCCTCCCCCTTGATCGATGGACCACAACACAGGCCCCTTAATTCTGTTACTTAAGTAACCACCAGCATCGTCGCGCTGACAAATAAACAAATCATATATATATATATATATATATCAAACTATGTGTTTCATTCATTATCCAATAGCCTAACAAGACAGACATGTAAACCATGTTCGGTAGGTGCCACAAACTGTGATCTACCAAGGGCAAGTTTCCCGACGATAAAAATGATCAATTCCTGCTTGCACCATGCCTATAAACATCTTTATATAACATGATACAGGTGACATGGACCACTCCTGCATGGTCAGGCATGGCCACCCATCATATCATTGGTCGTCAGTCGTTGCACCAGTTTGGCCCACAGAACACGCACATCGTGCGTCCCTGCATATGTCCCCATCGTCCACTTAGGAATGGGCCATGTGTTGTGAATATTCGGGACAAGCACTAGTTCAAGCATTGACCGCCAGAGGTCTTAGAGGTCTTGTGTGTGTGGGTTTGGCGCCCAGTCTGTGTTGTGTTGTGGTTACTAAATAACCTCACTCTGTTCTTGTCTCGTAATATTAGTACATACGTTTTATTATATGTGTGTTTTCTATCTTCTTCCCCATTTCCAACAACATCATGACCTTATAACGAGTGATCCAACCGAGTGCCTGTGGTGTTCCTAGAGAGATCCATGTAATTAGGATAGGAATTAAGTGTTAGAATGTGTGGTAAATAGCATTAGAATTAATTTCCATGGGCAAATGTTCGTGAAATTCGCCCTCAGGGGATTGCGAAGTAATCTCAGAATAAATGCACGCCAAGTGCATAATTAATGAGGTGTAGAGTAGCAAGACTAGGTCATTTGAAGTGTTCTATATAATTTCCGAGTGCAATTGTGTGTCTAATCATGTGAGAGATAATGATCTCCCACAAGAAAGACTAATTATAATTANTATAATTTCCGAGTGCAATTGTGTGTCTAATCATGTGAGAGATAATGGTCTTTCTTTCAACTTGACTGTTCTGGTTGTAGGGTGCCCCAAAAAATAACATACCTAAATTTCCTATGTGCTCTGCAAGGCACCACAAAACCATGTTTTGTATTTAAATTAGTGCTTAATTAAGAACTCTTAACTCTCTACAGAATTAAGAAAACTCGCTCAGAATGTTTCAGTGTTTTATGTGTATATGTTTCAAGTTCTAAGTTAATGACATCATTTAATTAAATTACCTGGCAGAGTGGCGCGAGCTGTCAGCAAGGATGTCGCTTGCCCACGCCATCTCTGGCACTCTGATTCCATGGGTATTAGGTGCTGCACGTGCATCGTGTCGCGGGGGAGTTTCATACTCTGTTCCGAACACTTAACTGCAATAGGTTAACGTAATTTACAGGAACTTTTATTAATTTACCAAGAGTCTTCCCCCTCGTTCGCAGCACCCCTCCATCAGCTCAATTTACCTAACCCGAGGGTTTAATTACTCTTCTAAGTTTTCGCGTAATTCTTGGCATTTTTGTACAGAAACGGCCGCTGGCAGGTCTTGTAAGTCAGGTTCACTTTAATTTGCATTGCATACTGTGTACACTATTCGGTAATACTATTTATTTGAGTCAACTGAAACTTGTGAGTTCTCATTTTTGTGTTGTATTTTGGGCCCTTGCCCTATCCCGGAAGTCATCGAATCCTCAAGGAGGCATACTTCATTTATAAGGTAAAAGGTAATACTAAGGTGTGCTGGGGAACCTGAATACCACAGCTATGTATTACATTTTCCTGTAAATTTGTAACATGTGTCTGAAGGGATACAGCCACATGGTCGTTCGGCCCACGATCCTGAGAGCTGTGACTTCGTGCTCACCCAGTGAGCTGACGCCCATCCTATTAGAAATAGGAATATTGTGTAATATTCCAACTTTTCTTAACATAGTCGCCGGACAAAGTCTACATTACTGTCCCCAACCGCTTAGGTAATGCTATACATTCGCCTACTACGATTGTGTCTGATATAATATAAAGATGGAATAAAGGGTTGAAGACTTACCTTCTGTAACATTGTCGGCAACATCAACAGCAATGATCCCTGAAGAGTTGCTACAAGCTTTATGATATCAATGTTACTTGACATGATCGAGGTTATCCAGGGCTGGTTGAGTGTTGAATTGCCAGGTGCCATAACCCAGATGAGAGTTAGTGATGTGGGTGGTTCGGTCGACTGCCCAAGGAGCCCTGGAGTCCTCCGTCAGTTTGTTGATGACGTTGTCACGTACTACTGTTATACTATTTATACCTTATGACGAGACTGTAGGCCATTTCGTACACCTGAAATATACTAGGAAATTGCAGGATGTACTATAAAATATGTAGTAACCTACGTGTCCCGAAGGACAATAACTACACAAATTGAACTTCGCAAAGAGGTTTATTCACTGTGCTTGACTACATGTGAATAATGAAAGGAAACGGACCCATCATTTGTGGCTGCCGGTGACCTTAGTGTGAAAATAAATGTGGTATTATGTTGATACGCCATAGCATTAAGCTCTCTGACGAGAGCGTGGGTGGCTCTTCCTTCAGTACAGTAAAGAGATAAAACAAATGTTCCAGTTAATTCATTTTAATATTGCAGTGAAGTGATTACAGCCTAAATGATGGTACCGAGGTGACTCGCGGAGCGGGCGACCAATGCGACAGTTGTGGCTCCAGTGTTGAGACGAACTGGCCGAGTGACATCGGTTTCCATCACTCGTGACGAGAACCGAAGTCAAAGACCGAATGATAAAACATAACATAAATACTGTGTGATATTATTGTAATGGTAAAAATTTGTATAAATTAAATTAAACACATTGGTGACACCTCCGTTGATCAACAAATGTCTGTAAAAGTTGAAGTTATGAAGTTGACAGGGCGTGTCACCGCACTAAATGACATGTTACAAGGACGGAGGCCTTTATAGGCAATATCCCTTTTAGAAAACATAATTGCTTTTATATAAATAAACATTAATACATTATTACATTTTATCGTGAAAAGTGTTTGTGTTTCACTTCCTATGACGTGTTAGAATTTCATTAGCTACAATGTTGCCAGGTGGCTGTCTCCTAAAGGGATGAACAAGTCCACCTGGGTAAAGAGGTGTGGAATTCCTTGCTCGATTGCTCTTAATACAATAAAACACACCCCTGACTGAAGCTGTGAATGATATGACTGTGTTTATTGTGTTTGGAAAAATGCTGCACACTACTGTTGACACACTGGGGTACTTATCACTTCAGCTTCGGCTTACAGGCAAGTTCGATGCCACTTGGTGGTGCGTCACGTCATATGTCGTGGCGCGAGCTGCTACGATGCAACGACCCATTGTCAGTGTGCCCAACGACTGTGGCTTTGGGGTTAACACCGTTTCAGATCGCCCACCCATTTATTAAAAGAGTTACCTCTTGTAATAAATTAATAGGATGGTCTCTTGAGTTACGTAATCCTTGTCGGCAAGAAGGTGCAGGTTCCGTTTTTGTTGGCCTGCACTATACACTCTTGGCATGTTATTGTTGGTGCGACCCAGCGTAGCTGATGCAGTTGTTGTGATTGTGGCGGTCCAAGTGGGCACAAGAAGCTCGTGGATGCGTGGTTCACGTCATACTATTGTGGAAATACTTTTAGTATAAGCTGTAATGCAAGGCGACATGAAATTTGCTGTTGCATGTTCAGTCCATCATACAAGACGTTCCACTGTGATAACTGCGATGCTGTGTTTACCAGCAGTGATGTCCTGTATAAACATGACAAGAAGTGCAAAGGCAATGTTTGCCGTACATCGGGAAGCATGTGCATATATTGCGGCAAGACACTCAGTAACCTCACCAGTGCCAAATGTCATGAAGATAGTAACTGTTCATTTGCCATCGTCTACAAAACCTACCCATGTGATAACTGCTGTGTGGGATATGCAAATAAGTGTGGCTTGATTGCTCAAAGCAGGAATTGTTCTGCCAAAACAGTCACTATAAATGTTTTGCTCTAATGAAGAATATGTTCAGCGTGTATAAAATTTTATGTATTCTTATTATGTCAAGTCCGTAAATAAATGTAAAGTGCATAAATTATTTCTGTGTTATTCATTTATCTTAACCCAAGCTTCTATTAGGTACACCTCTACTACTAGGAAAAAAATTACCAGATTTTGTCCAAGTCTGAAAGAGAATTAATATTTTTTGGTATAGTGACAAGTTTTGAACTCAGTTAGCTATCGGCAGCTGCTTGAGCAATACACACAGATGTTCTCGCCATCCTCGTTTCTCCAGTCGGCAGCTAGAGTGCACGCCCATCGTCTACTAGGGTCGCTGTGGTCTTCAGCCATCTTTGTTTCCCCTGCCACCTGTCAGCGAGAGGACACCAACATCGTTTGTGTTACCGATGGTGGTCGCTAGGAGCACTCGTGACGGAATTCCGATGTGCAGCATCCAGAACACTCACCTATGCATACATTACTCGGTGCAAGTAGCTCAAAAACATGCCAGACGCATGAGGTGTCTATTCAAACGACAATGAGGGCTGCAGCTAGACGGTTCCGATAGCACAGGCAGACTACAGCAGCGTGGTTCGACTGCGAGGGCTACAGGTCGCAATAAAAAGTGTCGGCCTAACACGAGAGTTGGGGTAACCTCGTGCAACATATAAAACCGACAAATGAAAAAAAATTAGGTCTCATATTAATAAAATAATAAAAGCTCAACATATACACAAGTATGCTGTGAGCACAATGTCGTATCGAACCTCTACTATAAAAAAAATATCAGATAGTTCCACAGCCTGTAATAACGATATCAGTGTTGCTATTGCGAAAAGAACTTTAGTAAACAGCAGGAACGCCCATCAACGGGAAAAAGAGCTTATGTTCACACAGACCAACCTAAAAAAAATTCTACAATATGTTAATTGCAGTAAACTATTTACCAGTATAGTTAATATGAAGACACATTATAGGACTTGTAAAGGCTGTGGTCCTTTGATTGCCACTAAACATCATGCATGCACGAGACTATGAAACTGCTACATATTGATGATTAGATATAAAAAATGCAAAGGAAAATAGTTATAAACACCTACCAACCAACGCATATTGCGCGAGCAATACATTATGTTAGACAAAAAAAAAAATTCCGTCGCGAAGCACTACTACCAGCAGACATAAAAAAGGAAAATTGTTATAATCACCTACTAACCAACACGCATTGCACAAGCGACGAGCACTGTACATCGCATCACTCGCTGCTAGAGAAGACCATGAGTCCGAAAACTGACGTGGAAGTCTTGGTTAGTACAGAAGAATAGTAAACAGTTTTCTCCATGTACACCCTCCGACCGAGCTACGCTACAGTACAGAGGCACACGAATTCGACTACCAACCAACACGTAATGTGCGAACATCGAGCAACGTACGTCGCATTATACTAAAATAAAACACTATGGCAGAGTCGAGAAGCAGGGGAGTGACAAGGATGACATTGCTACATACTGATGCAAACAGATATAAGAAAATATAATTCAAAGGAAACTAGTTATAAGCACTTGCCAACCAGTGCATATTGCACATAAGTCGAGCATTGTAAGTCGCGTTAGATTATACTAATCAAGACTAGGCAGCTCTGGCTAGTACGGCAGAATAGCAAACGATTTCCTTGCGAACTGATTGGAATAAAACAAAGAAAATTTAGATTACAGCCAACACTCCAACACTCACAACTCACATCACTAGCGGCGGGACACTACCACCCTGTCCGACATTGTTGTGATCAACTAGCATCTCGAGAATCTGAAAGGTAGTCAGGTGCTCGACCGATGGTGTAGGCACTGTGCAGGTCTCAACGAGTCGAAGGGATGGTACATACACTAGTCGAGAGTCGAGTCAGGCTCCAATGTGGTAGACCATCCGAGTCACTCCTGCACTTCCCTTTATGAGAGGAATTCAAGTTATACAAGGCAAGTAAAAAAAAAGTTATTTCGTTTTAAATACTATAAACACGTACATATTTTTAAGGATGAAGAAAAACATACGAACACACTGAGAAAACCCATTTGCCCCCCCCCCCTCGCAATGAGCAAGGAGGAGCTGTGCAACAACGGTAAATGCAAGGACATCAGCAACATTCACCGCTGCCACTGCCAGGATGACTACATTGGCTCCCACTGCCAGGAGGAGATCAATAAGTGCGTGAGCGCACCCGGTCGCTATTTTTAAGGATGAAGATAAAACATGCGAACACTCTGAGAAAACCCACATGCCCCTGCTCGCAATAGCAGCAACTGTGATGTGTTACGACCTTGACATTTGGACATTATTTCGGACCACATCTACACTAGTGATGAAGAAAGAAAATACCAATATTTTGTTTATAAAACAATCATTGGAACACTCAGAAAATCCATTTGCCTCACTCACAACAACAAGAACAACAACAAGCAACCATGACCTTGACCTTGGATGACATTATGTGACCTTGACCTTAATCTGACCTTGGATTACGTAATGCGACCTTGACCTTTGACCACCATCTCGAACAAATTCTACAGCTTAAAATAAATTCTAATCGCAATTATTTTACAAAAAATTTAAATCGCAGAAAAAAATCACAAGACCCTGGCCACAAAATACGACGCCAGCTTTACAACAAAAACAAAATGTGACGTAAATACCGTCACAAGACCAACAGGAGAATGTAGAATTGCGAAAATTGGGCATCAAAAACGTGACATGACACAACAAACAAACTCAAGGACACTTAATAGACGAAAAAGCAAATGTAAACAATCCTAATTAATATTTGTGAAAGTGTGTTTGTTTGTTTGTTTGTCCTTCTTTCACGTCAAAACGGACAACTGATCGGCGTGACTTTTTGCACAGAGATAGTTGGAGGACCGGGAAGTCACATAGGCTACTTTTTATCCCGAGAAAATATCTCATTCCCTCGGGAAATAACTTTTAGTAAAAATAGCGCTCGGGGTACAATGTAAGTTGTTATTGTGTGACGAAAGCCCAATGTCACACAAAAAAAGCAACAGATGCCCTAAACCGATCTCTACAGGATATACGAAACAATATAGACATTATGGGAGGAATGGTTGTATTACTGGCTGGTGACTTCCACCAAACTCTACCTGTGATTCAGAGGGGCACACCTGCAGAAGAAATCAAAGCCCGTCTCAAGTCGTCAAGCTTATGGGCAAATGTCAAGAAATCCAGCTTGACGACAAATATGAGAGTGCACCTCTACAATGACGTTGATACGGGACATTATGCTGACACACTATTAAAAATTGGAGATGGGCTTAGGAACAGATGCAGAGGGCTGTGTGTCCCTAACGGGGGATTTTTAGTAATTTGGTGCAGAGTTATACGGAACTGATTGCTAGCGTTTACCCAGATCTACAAAGAAATATAAATGACGAACAGTGGCTATGTAAAAGAGTGATTCTAGCACCAAAAAATGACATCGTTAGTGCTCTTATGTGTTTATGATCAGTGTCGTCTACTAACAAATACCGTTATTTCTTCCTATGAGTTTGTTACTATTACCACGCGAGCGAAGCCGCGGGTAAAAACTAGTGGTATATAATGCACATAATTAAGTACCGGTACATCAGGATCAAGACAATTGAATTTGCAGAGGCTGGGGGGACGTCAAGATAAGAAGGCGCAATGCACCATAGCACTAGAGTAGGTAGATAGAATAATAGAAGAAACACGATCATTTGAAATGCAACGTAAACACTAAATAAATTAGAGCACTGCATAAAAATTGCCTTTCTGTAATGAAGCGCAACGAAAACAATGTGCAGCAAAGTGCACAACTCTAAATCAAGTGTCAGTAGGAACGATATAAACTATATAAACTATATAAACACCGATAAACAATAAAGTAAACTGGACGCTAGAGCTTAAGCATGAAGGTAAGAATTTGCGAATATGCAATATAAACATGATAAACAGGTTGATAAACACCAAGGCACTTCAGTCAAGTTGAAGAAGTGGCGGTATGCAATAAACACTGGTAAACACTGATGTAAAGCACTAAAGTAGGACGAATTGAGTGAGAAAAACACACGATAAACACCTGACTTCAACAGCTAGTCATTACTAGTCATTCTGTGTGCCACTAGAACCAGTACCTCGAGAAAAAAACCGTGGCATCACCACAGTTCACCATACACTTCGCCCCGTGTGACACGTCATCAAGCAGTTCCCAACCAGGCTGGGAATCGACCCGCGGACCACGTCATCAGCGAAAGTAGCAACTAACTAGTCAATGAGTAGAAGTATGCGAGTAGAAGTAAAAAATAATTAATTATACTTTTAGATTTATGTCTGGCAGCCTCACATCCCTTGTACAGAACCAGAAGCTCTTACACCATACATGTTTAATGAAAAATTGTCGAAGCATTAGGAAACAGCCCAAGTACACTGTTCTCACGAGTACCGGTAATGCTGATTGTAAAACATGCAGACACCGAAAATAACGCGCATTTATTATGAATGTTTAAGATAAATAAACACGAGACGAAGGAAAAAAAAACTTATATTTTGTAAATAAAAAACATGGGAAAATTAAAAAAAAAACACCCCGCTCGCAATAGCAGGAACCGTGAAACCATATAGACATCTTGGATGACGTCATACGACCTTGACCTTAACCTATGTGCATCGCCACCATCTCGGATGGCGTCTTCTGCTTAAAACGAAAATAGCAATTTGTTTAGAGAAATTTTAAAATCACCGAAAAAAAATCATTAGACCTTGGCGATTGAAGACCAGGGGTGCACCTCGGTAAGCATTCGCAGTTTAAGCTTGGTTCACATTTGAAAGCATAAAAGTAAGCACAGAACATAGCCCGTGTGCACAAGAATAGATCGCCATGTTTTCGAACCTAGTGATTCACAACTGCGCATAACAGGCCGTGTGCATGAGAGTTCCTGACATTGTGCACTGATAAAAATCTTTATATTTCATTTCTTGCGCAGGCGCATGGAGCAACAGCCAGTCAGAGCAGAGTATAACATTTTCAACGAAGTTGATTTTAAAATGGAAGAACAGTTATCCTGCAGAAAGGAAGAAATGTTGCGACAAGAGGAAAGAACAGGTGACAGTTTACGATAGGCTGTTGACGGTAAACTGAGCACTTTTTAAACCCCTGCTTAAGATCTATGTGTTTGCACATTGTGTATTCTTCCGCCGTATGTACAATTCCCATTGTTACGGTCCTTATCACTATTCTAGCGTCGGTCAAGTGAAGCAGTAAAATTATTATACAATTAAATATTTTTAAGATTTTGCTGATTCTTGGGCTTATACGCATTAATAAGAATGTAAAGAAAAATCAATAATTTAAGTATTCAGAAATGTTTACCTAGCACTTTTAATTCAAGGTTAAGACATGGAACTTCGTTCCCTCCGCCATTACCAACTTTACTAGGAGCATGCCAGTCAGTGAGTCCACCGCAATATACGCGGGTAGGTGCAGTGACTTTTTTCAAAGGTTGATTTATAAAAGTGCTCACTTTACCTTGTACAGCATACACGTAGTAGACATTTCTTAATGTTATCCAGATGTTTACTATCGCAGTAGAAAATATTTTTAAGGAAGACAAAATTTCAAAATATTTTTAACAGAGTATCACAATCTGTTAGGAAAATTCATTATTTACCAACACTGCCAACTGACATCAGACTCGCCACAAAATTTTATCGTCTAAATTTTTACATAAGTATTCAATTGCGAATCAATTTCGCAAAGGAATTCTGGTCGTGTGATTGTTCTACTGGTATAGTCCATTCACAGTTACTTCCAACCTTTCTGAAGCCCTTCTAAATTTCTACTTCCGGAATATTCCTCCACCTTAGGCAAACAAATCTTTTCAGTCTTGAAAATTACACCAAAGGGTCAACGCACAGTATTCGTGAGCACTCTGTGTAATAATATTTTGCACAAGAACTATTTATTGCTAGGCATTACTAACAGAAATTGTATTCTTTCTGAGGTACTTTCATCTTAATATAAGTATGAAACGGTTGTGATACATGACATATTTAGGAAAGAACCAAACACGCCGTACATGGGGTGATTTCCTCGAGGTTCTATTCAAAAAGTGTGAAGAAACTGCGAATAGAGTACATGTTCTATGTTCTGTGCGTATGTATTTTGATTGTGAAGATGCCATTAAGCGGATGTAACGCATGGGGTACGCGGCTAATCCGAGAGATAGTTCTGGGAATCACCGCTAGGACTGCGACGCTCTAAACCGGTTGCCTGCAATCAATGCAGCGCTGTAATTCGCTTTCGCACACTGGGAGGAACCCGGTAGGTTGTAGAGGGAGGACAAGGAGGGTGGAGGGTTGTGAGGTAACGAGCAGGTAATTGAACANCGCGTGCCAGTGTAACCCTTATAGCTCCCGCGCTTCTCAGCAAAAAAAAAAAAAAAAAAAAAGAAGGCACTGCCTTTTCATCAGAAACTGGCAAGCTTTTCAAACCTTGTTAGAAACTTTTTATTCGATTTTCTTATTCTCATATTTTGTGCTCTTTTAAAATACGTCGTGACTATTTTACTGTTGTGTCACTACTAGTGAACTATTTTCAAACAGTTTTGAAACCTAAACTTTAGTATTTCAATTGAGTAAAAACGATTGTGAGTAATATTTAATTGTCATATCACATTTGTTATTTTATTGATGCGATTAATTATGCTTTAATTATCGGTTTGAGCATCTACAATTTACTTAATAATGTATATTTGTCAGGCGTTATAATATAACTTCATGGGAAATATTTTATTTACTTATCGACGTATATGTAATGTGTTATTGTTTCTCTACTAACCGGATGTGCAATGCTGTGTTGCGAATTATTTCAGTCGCCTTCTGAAGCTACCCCTTCCACCCACTTTCCTGCCACTGTAGTACTTGCAAATTTTCTCGGCGTATCCCTGCAGCTTGGCGCGTGATTTCACATAAAGAATGGGTCTCTGTTCACGTGACATTTGTCCCCACCTCTGTGCGCTTGGGCGCAATTCGCCTCTTGTAGACAACCCACGACATCTATCGGCGACTGCGTAACCTTCCGATTGCCTTTTGTTTGATACTTCTGTTCTTTCACGTAGCATTTTTTCGAACACTTTTGTCCTTGGTGTGCAGAAAGAGGAGGGGATGGGGGAGCAACTAGTCAAGATTGGTTTATAATCCCTTCTTGCCCATTCCTGTGGATTCAATACGATGCCTGCAATTATTTAAGTCACAACAGACGTTTTGATACTTATTTACCAAATATAAGTATTTATTTTTTATTAAAAGGAACTTTTACTGTGAATTTGGAAATCATGACTAAAATTGTGTTGTATTTGATCCGTGAGGATTATATGAAACTTAAAACCTAACTTTGTAATGTAACTTCAAGGGATCACCTTCTTTGTTTTAATACTAATATTATTTGTTGGCTTGGTTAGATAGTAATATCCGTTGGTATGGTCAGCTCTAGTAGAAATATTCTGCGAAGAGGTTAGCTACGAGCCTCTTATTAGGATACTTTATTCGAGATTGTCCGTCATTGTTTGTTTGTATAGGTGGGTGGAATGGCAGGTTGGTCTAGCCTGTTCTGTAGGAACTGGTCTCGTCTGGAGCTAGTCTTGGATGACGTCAGTGTTGGGTGGAGTCGGTCATGCGTGCAATCAGTCGTCAATTAGTAGCGTTAGTCGGTATGGTGCCTTGATGCCACCAGCTAGTAATTGGCAATTGCATTGACTGTCATTTTTCTCGATTTCTCGAGTTCAATGTCATTGGGGTAAGGTCAAGGGCGACAACCAACATGATGGCTAAATCGACAGCACCTCTGGCGACTAAATAGATCATTAATACATTAACATGGTCTAGGTGTTCAAAATTAAACAAATTACAAATGAAAAAATCAACATGGCGGGTGGTGTGCATTCGACAGAATGAGAAAAGGTGAGCGGGTAGGGTAGGGGAATGCTAATACAATGTGATTGATTGGAGGGGGATCAGTCTTCTGCTGGACGTGGTCCAGTGGGAGACCTTCGGAAATGTAAGTTTTAAAAAATAATTAAAAGAAAATTATTTCTAATAATATTTTTTTAAATTTTTTATAAATCCTTAGGAATTTTTTTGGGGTTTTTGACGACTTTTAGGGTCCAAGCTCAAAGGTCACCACGTTATGGTCAAGGTAAAGGTCACCTGGATCCAAGATGGCGGCAGTAGTCAGTAATGTAATATGCTCGCTGACTTAAGCTATGAATTATACAATTTCTACAATTTTTTTTCGAGTTTGTGTTTTCAAGGTCATACAAGGTCACGGTTATAGGTCAATGTCATGGATCAAGGTCATCTGGGTGCAATATGGGAGTTTGGTGACGTCATAACATGGCCGCTGGTCGGTTCCAGTCCCTCATCCCTTCTAAGTCAAAACATTTGAAAATATAATTTTTTATAAAATTTTAATTAAACAATTCATATTAAATACATATATTTTTTATAATTATTTTCATATTTTTTGGGGGTTTTCAAGGTTAAAGGTTACCGGGTTCAATATCAAAGGTCAAGATCACCGAAATCTAACATGGCTGACAAGATGGCTGATAAAACCAAGATGGTTTATGGTCAGGTGTTATTCCGGACTTTCCAATTAGATTGTGACAGTAATGGCGTGAGGTTTTAAATCTTAACATAATTAATAAGCATCTTGGTATTCAATTTAAAGCTCCCCCGATAAATAGTCACGTAAATAATTATTGCATAATCTTTATGATAAGAAACCTCATCTTATACTGCTGTGCTCTACCGAATCATGAGTAATTATTGAGCTACGCCTATAGCACCTTTCACGTATGAATTAGCAACAAAGCTAATTCCTAACAATGTGTGTCACGCGATAGCCCATGGGATTAGTTTATGTTGTACATTTTTCATCTGTACAACTTAGTATTTGCTATTATGGCTGCAACAAAACAGAAGAATTTTGTATTTAACTTCAAATTATTCAAAAATATATAAAGTGAAAAATATTTTTATTCTAGGAAAATGTCATCACAGTTGTACGAGTTGAACAATGTTTGGAACAAATATGGAATTATTACTTTTTTGGGGTCCGACACCATTTACAATCGTAACATTTTTGATAGCTGTGCCCGTGTCGAGCGTGCTCTTAGCGATCCGTGGACAACGTACTGCGTGTTCGCGAATGTCAGCATTAACCATTCACAAATGAGGCGCAGGAACTTTAACAAATCAGATTACACGGAAGGAAGACGCTCAAAACACAACCACTGATTCCTTGTGTTCAGTGACAACCATAAATATCCTTCATACGCAACATGTCCTCGATAATATACACGGGTTAAAGAAAAAAAAAACATAGTTTGCTTTCCGTTATCGCAGTTGTGTGTGCTGCGGCAGTCATCTATGCGTATTGTTTAGCAATAAACAGTGAGGGAGGTGCCGCGGTGGTGTAGTGGTTAGACTACTCGCCTCCCACCTAGGCGAACCAGGCTCGGTTCCCGGCGGGGTCGCTCTCGGATTTTCGCACGTGCCGAACGAAGCCGCTGGTTTGCGGGTTTTCTCGGGGAGATCTCGTTTCCTCCGCCCTTGCATTCCGGTACTGCTCCGTACTCACCTCACTTCGCCCTCGTCGGCTCTCAAGACCTTGATGATAAGAACAGCACAAATCTCTCCACAAAGTGACGGATAATTTTCTTTATTTTCAAAGCAATGGTGGCAGCACCTCCAGCGTACTACACAAGCGCACGTAGAGAAACTTCGATGGAAATGAGGTCGGCTCGCTCTGTCAAGTTAAGTACGACCTAACCATTCCTAACACGGCACCGTTCTCACGGTCAAAGTGCCGCTTGCACAAGTTTAAGTCGCTATGTAATCAAGCAGAGAATTATTTGTAGTGCGTAACTGAATTAAGGTGCCAGACCGAATAAGTGGGCAGACACAGGGGCGTGACACACCTGTAGACTAAAGATGAGGTAGACCTATCCGTGTCCCAACATTGAACTGCTCACCTACCAACACGAGTAGTAAAAATGGTGTAGATTGGATTTGAGGTTAGAATACTGTTTAGTAAACTAGTGCTTTGAGTTGTTTTGACATGGAGTACATGTGTTTCTCGCACGCTCGGGGGTAATGCGCGCCGTAATCGCTGTCACGAGAACACGTACCGCGCCTCGCCCCGCCACTCAGTCCCCATACGCACGCCGGACCGTGTGCATGTACCGATCCACGGAGCAAGGTGGCCCGCACATTATAAGTACATTGCTTTATAACGTTCGCCTTATCGCTTCCGGTGGTGCGTCATCGAGTTCCAGACAAATTTCGCCGCAATCTGCAGCACTTTTATTGTTTCGCGCACCACTGCTCCTAAACTACAAGTGCCATGGAAGCGAGTGATAGTTCATTCGAAAGGGCTTGAAAGGGTCCTCCTTTTAACGCAGCAACCACTGATCTACTCTGAAAATTGTCGAGGCAGCTGCGCTTTGAACTCGTGAAACAACGTCATGCCGCGAAAGAAGGGCAAGGATCCGAGTCGAAATCCGCCACA
>NQII01009528.1:0-48785 GCA_002778355.1 Clitarchus hookeri | reverse complement strand
ACCATGGGAGTTCGTTTATCATGGTAGTTCGTTTATCAGGCATCCAGTTGCCATTTCAGAAATCATAGTTTTTATAACGTCAGCATTAGTAAAATAGAAGCTTTTCCAACTGCGTCGACAGTTTTTGTTCTGGAAGCTTTTGATTACCTTTTACTACGACGCTGTTCGGATAGCGTGGGAAGAGGGTACTGGGCCCATGCCATGCCCTTATTTGGTTATGTTTGATACTCTGAGGAGAGGGGGGTAGATATGCACGCAGCGACTAATACTCCATGTGCATATCGCCGATGAGCAGTAGACACTCAGTGCTCCAGCAGTCGATAACCAGCGGTAGACAATCAGCAGTCGATAACCAGCAGTAGACAACAAGCAGTCGATAACCAGCAGTAGACAATCAGCAGTCGATAACCAGCGGTAGACAATCAGCAGTCGATAACCAGCGGTAGACAACAAGCAGTCGATAACCAGCGGTAGACAATCAGTAATCAAACAAACCACTGTGGCGCTGTTAGTTTCGTTTGTTTTCCTGAAACCTGTTCGTACTCAGCATATCTGATTATATGAGAACTATTTCATGTGATTGATAAATAAAAGTAAAGGAACAAATAAACTGGAAATTGACTTTATTTTCATTTGCGTCTTTTAAGAGTTCCATGTTTCTCCGATTGAGCTAACCGAGTTGTAATTTCCATTCGTCAATCTTAAAAGGGCATCATTACAAGTCCCTTTTCCTCTTGGTCATGAAGGAGCAGGTTTGACTTTTCTGCTTGTGTGCAGTGCTCGGGTTGTCGTGGTGAGGAGTCCAACAGAAGTCTCCCATCATGTTTACATCCCAGTGGCCCTGGTAGCATCTTCCCATTTCTTTTATATCCGGATGGAAACATTCCCCTTGTTGCTCACCGACATCACCAAGGTTTTCCAGGAAGAATTCCAGATATGCATTCAAGAAAGACAGCTCAGGCAAATTACAATACATATTTTCCATTACACTAACATAAGGGCCCTTTGTGTTTTCTAAGAACTTGGTGACAACAATTTTGAATTCAGTTCAAGCCTCTCTTTCAACTAGGGTTGCCAACTTTTTCAGATTTACCATAAGGGACACTCTGGCAACTGGACATTATATTTGACATCTAGTAAAGTCNAACTTTTTCAGATTTACCATAAGGGACACTCTGGCAACTGGACATGACATTTGACATCTAGTAAAGTCATATAGAAAACTATTTTTTACAACAAAACTGTTTTAATACCATCCGAAATTTGGAAAATTCAGAATTACACATAATTCAAATCATTTCTGAACATATATGACAACAAAATATTATTTGCATATAAAAATATTTATGTTGGTTTTTTCAGTTACATTCATCTGCTGAACCATGTTTTTATGTTACTCTGTTGATGCTTGCTGTTCCCACATCGCTGCCACCTCCCCGTGAAATAGAAAACTCGTTTGTAAAGTATGCATTTACCTCTGTAACAATTGTTACTACAATAAAACTTCGCTATAGCAAACTCAAAGGGACCTGAAATATTGCTTGTTTGTTATAGTGAAGTTCTTTGTAGTGAAAGCATCTACACAGAAATTTATATGTATTAACTACTTTATTTAAACATGAGGCACAAAATTATATGCCAAGAAACATTTTTAGTTTAATTTTTAGTAAAATAATTTAATAATCGTAAAGCACTATGAGCCAGTCGCTTTTAAACATTCAGTGTACTGATAATATCATTAATTCTTGAATGTTTATTATAATTTACACCATACATTTCAGCTTTTATATGGTTTCCATATTCAGGAGCATAACTATATTCTACCACAATACAGTAGACCTACCTAAAATGTCTACGGAGAAGTGTATTTCAGATTATGTAACAGTTATAAACCACACGAGTAATTTTTTCACCAAAAAAAAATTGCCAAGATTTTTTTACTAGAATTTTTTAAGATGATGTATTTACAACAGAAAATTATTTATTAGCATCAGAAAGCAACATAACCTGTATGGCATCGCATAATAATATTTCTTTCAGCTTATATCAAATTTCACAGCATACCGAAGCAGTTTAAATGGCACGCTAGAGGTGCCATAATGTATTCACCTTCAAAAACAACATAACCTTCGTGCCGTACATGAGAAAAATATTTTGCTGCAGTGCAAGAGAAAGGCGCTATGTAGCTCGCACACCCACTGCATCACACGAGCATATTGTACCTAGACGCTATTTTGTGTGACAATTTACCATGTTTTTATCATCTCCAGTCACTTTAATATCTGTGGAATAGCTATGGCGTGACCGCGACACATTATTTTTGTAAACATTGCAATATTTTACAAAATTCAAATTGAAGAAAAACCCATTGTATTCCATAGGCTTTTGTGAGGACCATAATAGTTGTTTGTTACCATGAAATTAAGTGGTGCTATACTGTATTGGCCATAGAGTTACATCAGCAATCGCAGAAATGGTAAATTACTGACACTGCGTTTATCAATTTAAGTTTATAAAAAATTCTGAAATATGGGAAATATGATGTCCCATCTAATGTCAAGACGGGATAATTCTTTTAGCCCCAGGATACGGCAAATTCCGTACCAAACGCTATGGTTGGCAACACTACTTTCAACCAAAGTCATTGTATGCATGAAGTTTTGAGCAAACATCAGGCTCCTTACATGGATCATTCCACATCAGTTCAACCAGTACACGACACTGAAGTTCTCAAATTTAGATAGAACTTGGTACAGTTAAACTCTCCATGAAGATGAGTGAATTGCAATATTTTTTTTTTTTTGCTTTAGCCCATATANTGAATTGCAATTTTTTTTTTGCTTTAGCCCATATAGTTTAGTTTTTCAAACTTTCATTGAATTGCAATGTCTCATTGTTTCCAAGGTCTTTTCAAACTGAATTCTATTACAAAACTGGTCACATCTTGCTGACAGAGCATGCAATCTCTCTGAAATTTTACAATTTTATTGTTCAAAGTAAGGATTTCAGAAAAAAATATACAACTTCCATACAAGGCAGAGTCAAGTCATAAAAAATTCAGTAAAATATATTTTGATAAATTTTTGTGCTAAAAACTAGGCTTTCCAAAAACTGAATTATTGCAGTGTGTTAAAGATATGAGCATAACCTATACCATATTTTTATGTTAGCCTAGAGGTACATAAAATAATACCCAAAAATCCAATTGCCTTTCCATTCCTTTTCTAAGTAAAAGATTACATTTACAAAATTTTAATTAAATGGCTGCTAAACCTATCATTATTCACAACTCACATTTTGTACTTATACATCAAGAACTTAGAGAGAAGGGTGAAGTGTTTTGTGTGTGAGTATACATGTTGGTGAGAAGAGAGAGAAAGCAAGAGAGCGCACATGTGTGAGAGAGATAGATAAAGAAAGGCTGAATCAGGACTTCTGCTGACTCGGGCAAGAGTCTGCTTTCAGTCAGCTCACACATAACATTATAGCATGTTTGACAGTCTGTTAATCATAAGGCATCTCATCACACCTCCAGGCAGACTTTCCAGTCAGTAGTCGGTTGTCAAGCTGGAAGATGGTTGTGTTGCAACTGAAGCCATACTGTTTTCAATTTAGTTATGTAGTAATTTTACGTTAATGTTTACAGATGAAATATAAATATCAGAGCGATAGTGCACTTGCTGGTTGATTTAAATTTGAGTGAGACAATGGATTATACCAAGTGTAGGGTTGGACAGTTAACTTCGACAGTGCATCTCAAAGACAGACATGTAGCAGATTTAACTGAAGAGGATACATTTATTTGAATTGTAGCAGAAAAGCTACTAAAGACTTTAAAAACTCTATGTCTAGAAGTGTTTTCTTGAAAAAGTTTCAATTTTTGCAAAAGGTACGCTGTGGTCCCCTCCAAAAAACACATGAAAAGTGTCCAAAAATCATTACGTGTGGTGTCCGTACAGCAATATAAAGAGCTACTGCTGAAAGGTATTAAAGTCAAACCAGGGCAAAAACTGTGTTTTCAGTGTAGAGGTATTGTGTTTAAAAGTGATGGGACTTCTGATGATGAAAGTGCACACAGCCCCAAAGAACCTGAAATTACTGGGTTGTCTCTGGATATGATCGATTTGGAGAAGAGAGAAACAACAGGAAAGCTTGATTCACCTCTAACTGAGGCAGGCTGTTCTCCTAGGAAATTACATTCCGTCAGTCAACATACGAAAATGTTATATGGGAAGAAAAAAGTGGAAAAGTTTCAGGCAAATATACAATGCAAAATTGAAAAAGTAATAGTAGAGACCTTAAGATTTCGCAATCGCGAAAAATCGTTTTTTTTTTCGATAATTTGGGCATTTATTGATGAACTCGCGAATTTTGGCAATTTCTGCAGTTTTGCCATGAAATTTGGCATTTTCAGCGATTTCGTCATGAATTTTGGGATTTCATGCAGTGTCAATGCGAATCCGGTTATCATGTAACTTGAAATATGAAAGCACACAACATAACTTCCACCTGTTTGAACGAAAATTAAGTAAACAAAACACCACGTTTAAATACTTTTTTCCATGCTAATTGAAGTATTGTAAACTCTGCTATATTCTTCTACGGCTGTAATTGTAAACCCTAGTTTTTGCACACTGTTCATAAACAAAACTTGTTAACATTAGCGAATTGCTAAATCTATTATAAACAGTGGTTTTGATACAATCATCATAACCACAACTTGTTATTGGAAGCTTATCCCAATCCATTCCCATAATCAGTCATATAAACGTCAATGCAGTAAATGCATCGCTGTATTTATCTTCCTTTTGTTGTTTGGTTGACAATGCAGAGTGAGTAAATCATGTCTCGTGAAATACCAAAGATTATATACCACCATAGAGATGTGCGAGTCATCACCATGCAGCAGTAAACTAGTACACTCGAGAAAAATTGGTTGTTCGAACACTGAGATCATAAAAAGCGGTGTGTGAATGTTTTGACTTAAAACGTATTCTCACATTCTTCTGTTAACAAAAGTTGATATTAAAAGTAAGCCAATTTATTCATTGCATGATTTAGGTTATTTTTGATTGCAGCACTTATTCACACTGCTTTCAAAATTCAAGGGTACATTTATTTACTCTTTACAAAGAGAATAAATTATCGTTCTCGAAAGTATCGATTTTTCGTCAGGAATGATAAAGAGTTCGAAAACCGACAAACGCCGAGGTGCACCTGAATCGATTGATAATATTGTCATGGTGCATGTGACGAAAGTAATCCTGCCCGCCAAATTCCAGTTCATAAATATTTATTGCCTGTGTATTAAAAACAAAGATTAGTTTGAAATTAAGTTTACTGGTTACGTTGCAATGAGAAAACACAAATGCCCTCGATTAGGCAAGGGAATTTTGCTGAGATATTTTACATTCTACAGATAGGTCTGTGTTATATTGAAATTGCAGTCTCAGCTTGGGTAGCGGAGACTCAGTTTTAAAACAGCACAACCAATCTCGAGTTTCTCACACTTCTACTGTAACACACTAGCAGACAATTGCTAGTAGTGCCCAGGTAGCAAAAATATTTTTTTTCCGTACTCTAAATATACATTACTTTATAGTACCTATCTAGAGTAGTCTAATTCTTTAATTTTAAAATCGTGTTATAATTTTTTTTTTTTATGTTTTGGCTGTAATTATATGCATAGAATTACTTACTGATGTATAATTGTGCTAACATAATTTTTTTCTACAACTAAATGTGTTTAAATAACTGTCACCTCTTTTGCAATTTCTTTACACTGCTTTTGGCATTTATCGTCACTGCATTTCAGTTATTTTATTCACCAAATAGATCATGTCGCTAAATCTTAAATGTAAAGATCCCAAAAAAGATGACAAAACAGAGGAATGAGTGAAAGAGAAAGCAGCAGATATAGACAAGCTTGTAGAGATTATAAAAGATAATTTGAAATCTATTACAAAGAAAAAGCAAATTCAGCTACTTACCATGCCTGCTTCACTGATGTGGACACACAAAAAAAAATGCAAGAAATATCTGGTGTGTCAGACTATGCCGTGCGACATGCTCAGACACATGTTAAGTAAGAAGTGCTGTTAGCTAAAGCAAATCCTAGAAGAGGAAAAAAAACTGAAACCTGAAATTTTGACTTTGTGAGAAACTTTTATGAAAGAGATGATCAGTCTAGAATAATGCCTGGAATGAAAAATGTGAGCACAGGAAAAAAACTTACATGCAGATGCATTTGATTCTGGGAAAACTTCACATATTGTATTCAAATTTCAAGTGGGAATATCCAGATGTTTCGGTGGATTTTCCCGAATGTAGTGCTTTACAACCAAAGTGGTGTGTTATAGCTGATGCCAGCGGCACCCACTCTGTATGCATGTGCAGAATTCACCAAGATGTTAAACTGCTCCTTCATGTTGTAGACAGCTATAAAGATCTCATGAAACTGTATATCTTTGATGAAGCAAAAGGGGAACTCATGCCAAGGCACAGCAGCAAATGCCTCGCTAAACAAAATTTAGTCAGCTGCTAAGTGAAAATTTGAGGATTATGAAGAAAGTGATGCCATGGAATTTTCTCAATGGGTATCAACTGGCAACACAGATGATAAATGGTCATCAATACTTGTTGTTTTCATTGATGATCTAGCCAAAAAGACTGAGAAACTAATACCACATCCTTTCATATCAAAGTCGTAGTGATCTTTCCTGAAAGATCTCATAGAAAATGTTCCGTTGGATACAGCAATAATTTTGATGGACTTCAGGGAGAAATACAATTTTCCAATCCAGGATGAAACGCAGAGCTATCATTGGATGCGTCAGTCATGCACTGTTCATCCTGTAGTAATACTTTGTAGAAACTCTGAAAACCAAAAAATGTTTCATCACACTGTGTTATATATGATGACTTGAAGCATGATGTCACTACTGTGAACAAAACCCAAGTAACGTAGTGGATATTGTCAAAGAAAACTTCCCTCACATATGGAAAATACATTACTTTAGTGATGGATGTGCTGCCCAATACAAAAACCAGTACAGTTTCATCAATCTGTGTCTACCGGAAGAGGATTTCCAAATAAGGCGCAGTGGTCATTTTTTACAACAAACCTTGGTAAATCAGGATGCGATGGAATTGGTGGAACGGCTAAATGTTTAGTTTGAGAATAAAGTCTGCTAAAACGTTTGATAAAGCGTATCACAACAGCTGCCCAATTCCTAAAATTTGGTACAACAATGATCAAAAAAGTCCTATTTCCACTTTGTTGATAAAGTGACAATAGATATAAACTGCTTGGCACTTAAAAAGCTGTTCAAAAATGTACAGACTCTTCCTGTTACTAGAAACTTCAAGCTCCCAATTTGGACGGCACCACCGAAGCTCTCACATACAACCTGACAATTTGTCGTACATCATTTGTAACCGCAAACAATTTTTACCCGGGATGTTAAGTTGCATGTAAATATGACGAGGACTGCACAAGATCCGTATAGGAAGAAATGGCACTTATGGATGTTATGCAACGAAAAGGAAATTGAAGTTTGTGTACTTTACAAACGAAAACTGAACCTAACAAATAAGGCAAGTATTTTCTTATGCCTTGTATCTGTATACTATTTATTAATTAACTTTTACGTGTATTTAGTTGTACAATGTTCAAAAAGGATGATCAAGTCCCTGTTAATTTTTAAAAGACCAACCAAATAAAAATTTGTGTGTAAAAGTTTTTCTTAAAAACTACCACAATTAAGTTCACTTTTAAACCACATAAGTTTGTTACTGAACTTATTTTAGTACAAGTTTAACAAGGTAAAGTGGAAATTATCTAGTTAAGCAGTAGTCATCTCACAGGAATTTTATAAAAATTGTTAAGTGAAAGGAATTGAAAAGCCATTAATTTATTTTTAGGTATTACTATTACTACCTCAAGGCTAACATAATTATATATATATAGACACACACACAGTAATACCCCGACTTACGCTACCCCAGTTTATGCAAATTTGGAGATACGCCGTTTTTATTTTTGAGCGCAGCGCACCTCGGCTCTCCCACCCCGCCCAGTCAGTGTTCGATTTACAACAGGTTCGAACGTGTTTCGCGTGGAATTGTTTTACGTACGCAGTGCGTTTTATTGTTAACTCTAATTATGTCATCCAAAAGAACAAAAAATGAGTCATTTGAATAAAACAAGAAAAGAAAATCACTATCTTTGGAGTGTAAACTGAATACTACCAAAGACTTTGAAGCAAAAATTAAAACTTGTGAATTGGCAAAGAAATTGGACCTACTGGAATCAACAGTCCAAACGATTATAAAAGGTAAAGAAAAAGTTGTGGAAGCTGTGAAATATTCTCAATCTTTTAATTCAAGCATCATTCGTAAATGTCATGGTATTATCGCTCAGATGGAAACATTGTTAAAATTATGGTGTGATAATCAAGTACAAGTGAAAAATTGTACTGTTGATCAAAACACGGTGTGCTCTCAAGCTAAGCAGATTTTTGAGAGACTAAGAGAAGAAGCTGGGGAGGCGGCCAAAGATGAAATGTTTAAAGCTGGTAACGGCTGGTTCTGCCGCTTCAAAAGTCATTGTAATTGGCATAGCATCGCAGAGAGTGGAGAGGCGGCAAGCGTTGATAAAGAAGCGGCATCTTTCTATCCAGAAAAACTCAAGACAATCACTAGCCAAACCATATTCAACGTAGACGAAACCGGTCTTTTTTTGAAGAAAATGCCTAAAATAACTTTTATCGCGCGTGAAGAGAAAACCTTTCCAGGTTTTAAAGCCGCCAAACATCGATTGACATTGATGATTGGTGCGAATGCAGCTGGTGATTGTAAATATAAACCTCTCTTAGTTTATCACTCAGAAAATCCAAGAGCCGTAAAAAATAAATCTACAGCTGGTTTGCCCGTAATTTGGAAGTCTAATGCGAAAGCTTGGGTGACAGGTTCTCTTTTTGAAGACTGGTTTGGCCATCATTTTATTCCTGAAGTCGAATGCTATTGCCAATTAAAAGAAATCCCATTTAAAGAGATGCTTATAATTGACAATGCACCAGGTCACCCTCCTGCTACTCTTAATTAATTTCGACCCACGGGTGAAAGTTGTATTTTTGCCACCAAACACCACCAGCTTGCTTCAACCGATGGACCAGGGAGTCATTAAAACATTTAAAGCTTACTACACAAGACAATCGTTTGCGCATTTACATGAAGTTATGCGGCAAGACAACGAACATTCTGTCAGACTTTTGGAAGCAATTCAATTGTTTTATTATCTAACATTTTATTAAACATTTTTCTTCTAAATTATTGTTTTCTTTAGACTCTGGTCCCAATTATACATATTTTATATGTATTTATATGCAAAATTGAACCCCCGACTTACGTGAATTCGACTTACACGATTATCGCTCGGTCACACCTATCGCGTAAGTCTGGGGTATTACTGTGTGTATATGTATATATATATAATGCTCAAACCTTTCCCTCACAGCTGTAATACAGTTTTTTGAAAGCCTTGTTTTTGCACAAAAATTTATCAAAATATATTTTACTTAAATTTTTATGACTTGACATTGCCTTGTATGGAAGTTTCATATTTTTTTCTAAAATCCTCGTGCTTTAAACAATAAGACTTNCTCGTACTTTAAACAATAAGACTTGTAAAATTTCAGAGAGGGATTGCATGCTCTGTAAGCAAGATGTGAAAATATTTGTATTAGAAAGCAGCTTGCAAAGAACACCTTGGAAACAATGAGACATTGCAATTCACTGAATGTTTGTAAATTTGTAAAACTTAAAACCATAAGGGCTAGGTAAAAAAAAAAAATTGGGAATTAACTCAGCATGAATAGTTAGACTGGAAAAAATTCTATTAAGATATGAAAATGTGGGTGTCAAAATAATCTAGTTTGAATTGGCATGGAATGATCCATATCGGGACTGACAAAAATGCCTTTCAGCTTCGCCTCTGAAAAACGTTGCAATTCGTCACATTGGATAGTGAAGACATCACCACTTTTTGTTAACGCTTTCACAAACTGCTTTTTAGCTCCTAGTTTTGTGTGAAGAGGAGGCCAAAGTACTTTACTGATACTGAGTTCAGCAAGACTGTGACAAAATTTTTAGTTTCTGGTTACAAGAAGAGGTCTTGATGGTCAGTATTTTTTTCTCCAGTGTTCACAAGTCTCCAATCATTACCTTCGAAGTCAACGCTGAATTTTCGCACAGAGTNTCAGTATTTTTTTCTCCAGTGTTCACAAGTCTCCAATCATTACCTTCGAAGTCAACGCTGAATTTTCGCACCAAGCCAGATATATCAGCAATAAATCATGCTTCCCTCTTGACAAAATTAGTGCAAGGGTCGCGGCATACTCCTCCCATCGTCAAGTTGTTAATTTTGGTCGCCACTCCACTCACATATCGGCTTCGTTTCCCGTTACTCTTCTCCTTCGCCATGTTGCTGCGTCCCTCCGCGCATGCATGATATGACAGTGTCGCCCCTATGGCGAGTTAATTTAAGGGTGTGTTCTCTGCCACACTTCTGATTGCAATGGATTCTAGCACGACTTGTTTTTATTAATCATGTGTTAGTAGTCGTTCGCTGTGTAGGGCTTAACGTGCAGGTGGTTCAATTTTGATTTTATTTTAGCTGTTTCACCAGTTGTTCTAACGTGATGTATTTGGGCTAGTTCATGTGTGGTATGGTGTAGCATTTGCGTGTCAGCTAGCATTAAAAATTATTTTTTGGTTGCCCTTTCTAAATTTGGTTTAGTTTAACTACCTATCAGGTTATGGCTATGGTTACCTATGTATTTAATGTTGCAAGGTTTAATTTACTTAATATCTTTATTCTTTCACCGTGGTTAGCCAGTTGCGTATGTTTGTTGGTGCAACAGTTGAAAGGGACAGAACCATCTGTCGTGTCTCATTGAATGTTCCTTCAGGCTGTTGGTGACATGCCATTTCAGCTATTCATTTAAATTTAATGTTTAATGCTGCCGTGCATTTGTTTTAATCGTAATATTTTATTTATTTTTTCTTACTATGGGATAGTGTTGTAGGCATATATATTTTTCAACTGGTTTAGTCTAAGATCCATCAGAGCGCCCACTTGTTTTCCCTTTGTATATCAGTACATTTCCTTATGTGTTTTAATATGTATTTAGAACAGTGGATGAGAATAGGGTCCTTATGAGCACCCGCTAATCGTTTTATAATATTTTTGTCTTAAATTATTTCTATTCATTTGGTGCCTAAATTATGATTCTATTATTGTACTGCCATGCTCTTCAATTGTTTGCTTAAAATTCGTTGTACGAGATTATATTACTGAGCAAATTACATGTGTATTTTGATAAGGGTAAATAAATACTGATAAAGTGAAACATGTGTCCACGAGCTTCTTGTGCCCACCCTGACCGCTGCAGTCACATTAGCTGCACCAGCTGCACCTGGCCACACCAGCAACATCAGGCCAAGAGTGCGTAGTGCAGGTTGACAAGAACGGAACTTGCACCTTCTTGCCAACAGGTACTACATGACTCAAGAGAACATACTACTTGGTTTATTACAAGAGGTCACTCTTGTAATAAATTAGTAAGCGATCCGAAATGGTATTTACCCCAAAGCCACAGCCGTTGGGTGCATGGGCCATTGGTAGTTATATCGTAGCAACTGAAGCCGCGACATACGACATGACGCACTCCCAGGTGATGTCAGCTGGCATTTAGGTCGAAACTGAATTGCTAAGTGCCCCAAAGTGCGACAAATAGTGCGCAGAATTTTTCTATAAACATTTCACAATTTCATCTTATTCAAAGAATTTATTGTATTAAGATCCATCGAGCATGGCAACCCACACCCCTTTGCCCAGGTGAACTTGTCCATCCCTTCAGGAGACAGCCACCTGGCAACACTGTACCCAGTGAAAGACAAACACATCACAGGAAATGTAATGCAGACACTTTTCACAAGAAAGCATAATATTGTATTCAATGTCTATTTATAAGACGGTAATAGTTTTTTCACAAAGGGAGAATGCCTATTAAGGCCTACATCATATTAATATTTCATTTAGTGGAGTGACACTCCCCATCAACTTCACAACTTCAACCTTAACAAATATTTGTTAATCAAGAGGAGTGTCACCAATGTGTTTCATTTAATTTATATAATTTTTACTAATGCAATAAGGTTACGTACTGTTAATGTCATGTTTTACCACTCGGCGTTTGACATCGGTTCATGCCACTTGTGATGGAAGCCAACGCCTCGCAATCAGTTCGCTTCAGCACACGAGCCAGACTGGCAGCATGGTCGTCAGCTCTGCAAGCCCATGCTCTGCAAACCCCTTCGGTACAATCATTTAGGCTGATATAATTTCATTGCAATGTAACTTAATTAACCGGAACAATTGATTTCTTTCNTGCCACTTGTGATGGAAGCCAACGCCTCGCAATCAGTTCGCTTCAGCACACGAGCCAGACTGGCAGCATGGTCGTCCGCTCTGCAAGCCCATGCTCTGCAAACCCCTTCGGTACAATCATTTAGGCTGATATAATTTCATTGCAATGTAACTTAATTAACCGGAACAATTGATTTCTTTCTTTTCTGTACCGAGGGGAGAACAACTTGCACTCTCACCAGAGAGCATAACACTACCGCCTATCCGCATACCCACCACACTGACCTAGGTCATTTTAGCAAAAAGGTCACCGGCAGGCCATAAGTGCTGGGTCCGTTTCTTTTATTATTCACATGTCCACTTCTTGAACATGTAATCAAGTATGTGAGTAAACAACTTTACAAAATTCATTCTCCTCCGGCACACATAGGGCGCTACACCACTTGTAGTACCACCCTCAATTTTTCTAATATATTTCAGGTGTACGAGACGGCCTACAGTTGTGCCACAAGGTCAATGTGTGTAAGTAGTGTAATCTTAAGTGCGTGACAACTGCATCTTCAAGCTGACGGATGCATTCAGGGCCCCCGGAACCGTCAACCGAACGACCCACATCACTAACTCTCCACTGAGTTATGGTGCCGGGCAATTGTACACTCAACCAACCAGTCCTGGGTCACCTCGACCACGTCACTGATTTTGTACAAGTGCAAACAATAAAAAGTTGTGGTTCTTCACAGTGGGAAGTTAACATCTGTTCCCTTCTGTACAAATTAATTGATGTACCAATTTTTCTTTTTCAGTCTGGAGCCTAACAGTTATATTCTTCTTTAGACAGTTCCAAATCTTGTATTAAGTCACTCAGTTCGGACTGAGTGAATGGTTGACAGCTACGACAACCATTGATGCACTGAAATTCACCACCTTTCTCAAACTCTGTGTTCTCAGAATCAGAACTGGCACTGGAATCGTCTAGTTGATCTAATGCTGGAGGTACAGACACTCGTACTGCAGTGTGTGAAAGGTGAGATGTGTAACTATCGCCATTATTTGCCACATCTGTTACAATTCATGTAAAATTGGAGTATAGGAGTGCTGCTGCTAATGGTGAGGAGAAGGGCATGGGCAGATAAAGCATCCCTTTGTGACATGTCATATGTGGCCTACCATGTAAGGGGGGCAGTATGCCTTCTTCATACTGGCTGTACAATATAAATTGGAGAGTAGGAAATACAGAGAGAACTGATGTAGCTGTGTGGGTCATGAAGGATGGATATTCTTTATTTATTTTGTATTTTATTGCAAATCACAGTTCGAGAAAATTATAAAGTTTTGGTTGTGTTGAGTTAGGAAAGGCGTTCCCCCAGATGTACGCAGTCCCTCGGTGAATTGTTGCGTACTCCGAAGCGCCCGAAGGCATTGCTTAAATAAAAGACACGGAGTCTGAAAACTTGCTTGTTATTATCCTTGTCCAAACACTTTACATTATATCACGTGATAACTTATGCGGGGTCTGGCCTGCTGCCGACCAGGAAGGCTGAACTACAAAAATAGGCAGATGCCTGTTATAATAAATCAGTTGTTCCGGGCGATGCTAGTTGCGGGGAAGAAAGGGTGGTATCTCCANACGACAACCATTGATGCACTGAAATTCACCACCTTTCTCAAACTCTGTGTTCTCAGAATCAGAACTGGCACTGGAATCGTCTAGTTGATCTAATGCTGGAGGTACAGACACTCGTACTGCAGTGTGTGAAAGGTGAGATGTGTAACTATCGCCATTATTTGNTGATCTAATGCTGGAGGTACAGACACTCGTACTGCAGTGTGTGAAAGGTGAGATGTGTAACTATCGCCATTATTTGTCACATCTGTTACAATTCATGTAAAATTGGAGTATAGGAGTGCTGCTGCGAATGGTGAGGAGAAGGGCATGGGTAGATAAAGCATCCCTTTGTGACATGTCATATGTGGCCTACCATGTAAGGGGGGCAGTATGCCTTCTTCATACTGGCTGTACAATATAAATTGGAGAGTAGGAAATACAGAGAGAACTGAGGTAGCTGTGTGGGTCATGAAGGATGGATATTCTTTATTTATTTTGTATTTTATTGCAAATCACAGTTCGAGAAAATTATAAAGTTTTGGTTGTGTTGAGTTAGGAAAGGCATTCCCCCAGATGTACGCAGTCCCTCGGTGAATTGTTGCGTACTCCGAAGCGCCCGAAGGCATTGCTTAAATAAAAGACACGGAGTCTGAAAACTTGCTTGTTATTATCCTTGTCCAAACACTTTACATTATATTACGTGATAACTTATGCGGGGTCTGGCCTGCTGCCGACCAGGAAGGCTGAACTACAAAATTAGGCAGATGCCTGTTATAATAAATCAGTTGTTCCGGGCGATGCTAGTTGCGGGGAAGAAAGGGTGGTATCTCCAGGTGCAAAAAAAAAAAATAAGGGTTCCAGTAAACTACATTAGGCTATTGAAATTAAGTGATTAGCGGAAAACATGAAGGCACCTGGAGCACGACGCGATACGTGCCTACCCCTTGAGACACTCGATGGCGACTGTATCTGGCAAGGTAGCGAGGCACGAACTATGGTGGTATGCAGCTCGCCATGTACTACTTGCTGCTTGCCTGCAACTTGCAACAATTAATAGAACATAAACACTTGCATGAAAAATTGACTAAATAAATACACAAATTACCCTGAATATACACAATGGCTATTTAAGCTCGGGTGGCATGAAATGAGGGTAAAACGACTAAGGTTAAAAACACATGAATTTTAAAATAAAGAAAATAAAGCACTGAAGTGCTTGCAGGGGTATCTTCGAACATCCACATTCTTAGAGTGCCTTTCTTTTCTTTCAATTATTTGTTTTGAATTGCCCTACAACTGAGCCTGCCATAATGCACACCTGCCTACCATTGGAGGGTTGGGGGTGGTATGTCGTGCTGCACAGCTCTACACTGTCCTGTATTCGCAGTGCACTGCACGCAACACTCGCTGTGTGCTGGTTATACACTGGTGCCGGTTGATGCGGTGGATGTGCGGCGTTGCAAACTATCTAAGCTTTAGGACGTCGTCCTGCTTCAATTCATATCGTATTCCATACTAAAACACATTTACAGATGGTTTTTATAAACATTTGATGTGTATCTCCATGATACTTTCCAATACATTCGGTGACCAATGATGCGAATTGACAGAAAACAAATGTGTATGGAAATTGGTTTACATCACAGTTGTATGGTGGGAATATGCGTCGTTTCAATGTACCATATGAATTTGACTGCTGTGGTTTGTGATGTACGAGTGCTGTTACACGTGTTTTATTGCAATTCATTCTGTTTGACGCATTAAATCAAATTATTGGCAAGAATACGAGTGTTTCTGTGCCATTTATCCATGGGGTATGTTAAAAAATAATAATAGTCAGAAATATGGAGTTTCGACAAATTAAATAGACCTTAATGTGTTGTGCCAACATCTAGGAGGTATGATTGCTGCTTCAATGGTTGAATAACACAATACATTTTGAGTTTTAGCATGGAAAGTGTATATAATGAAGTGAATTGTACTGTGTAATATTGCATGTGGGGGTGGTAATTGATGGGCTTAGGTACTTTTACAGCCAGTCATGTAAAATAAAGCAAACCTAACCAAATGAAACCTAACTTCATGGTAGGTGAATCGCAGGGTTGGATGTCCCGAAGCGAGCTTATTTATATGGTTTTCGTAACAAATGTTGTTAAGGTACCTTAATTGCTTTTATTAAACATAACATTTACATGTTTTACCCCACAATTTCCCTGATCTCCATAACCCACCTGACTATCGTATTTGTTGTTTGTAATTATAAAGTGTTAATGCCTTTAGTAAACTCGTGTTGTGTAATTAGTAGATTAGAATTATACCACTTTCCATGAATTTTTCTTTTGTTTTCGTAATAGACCCTATTCTTTACAATTACCATGTTGGTAGTACAGAATAAGCCTGCTGGTATTTGATGACATCACCACAGAAATCAAGAATACCTTATTTAACCAAGCCAGTTTAAAAATGTAGTTTAACACTCTAAATTATAATACTTTGTAGTGTACAACATAATTACTGTCTCTTTAAAATAATTTAGTAAAAAATTCATAACACAGTGTAAATTATATAGTTGACTTGAAATGCGACAGCTTCTAGTTTGTAGTCCATTACTCATTTTATAATCTTGGTATAAAAAATAACGAAATAAACGTTGAGGATTAAACGCCCCGCAACCAAACGACAAAATAGAAAATAATTATATTCTCTGTAAATGTAAAATCCAATCACAGTACTGTCTGCTCTCTTTTATTGGTTTATTTGATTTATTTGTTTGTTTTACTGCATTCCTAAGATCTTTTTCAGTATATAGCTGTACAAATATATTGAACAAGTGAATCAAGTCAAATCACAGTATGCAAGGTTATTACACTGGAAGGACACACACAATTCAGGTTGCACATACAATCACAGTGTACATTTGAATCAATTTTAACACGAGNGGTAGGTGAATCGCAGGGTTGGATGTCCCGAAGCGAGCTTATTTATATGGTTTTCGTAACAAATGTTGTTAAGGTAACTTAATTGCTTTTATTTTACATAACATTTACATGTTTTACCCCACAATTTCCCTGATCTCCATAACCCACCTGACTATCGTATTTGTTGTTTGTAATTATAAAGTGTTAATGCCTCTAGTAAACTCGTGTTGTGTAATTAATTAGTAGATTAAAATTATACCACTTTCCATGAATTTTTCTTTTGTTTTCGTAATAGACCATATTCTTTACAATTACCATGTTGGTAGTACAGAATAAGCCTGCTGGTATTTGATGACATCACCACAGAAATCAAGAATACCTTATTTAACCAAGCCAGTTTAAAAATGTAGTTTAACACTCTAAATTATAATACTTTGTAGTATACAACATAATTACTGTCTCTTTAAAATAATTTAGTAAAAAATTCTTAACACAGTGTAAATTATATAGTTGACTTGAAATGCGACAGCTTCTAGTTTGTAGTCCATTACTCATTTTATAATCTTGGTATAAAAAATAACGAAATAAACGATGAGGATTAAGAGCCCCGCAACCAAACGACAAAATAGAAAAGAATTATATTCTCTGTAAATGTAAAATCCAATCACAGTACTGTCTGCTCTCTTTTATTGGTTTATTTGATTTATTTGTTTGTTTTACTGCATTCCTAAGATATTTTTCAGTATATAGCTGTACAAAGATATTGAACAAGTGAATCAAGTCAAATCACAGTATGCAAGGTTTTTACACTGGAAGGACACACACAATTCAGGTTGCACATACAATCACAGTGTACATTTGAATCAATTTTAACACGAGTGAGTAGCTGCTTCACCAGTCTCGAGAGGCGGGTGTGTTAGGTATATAGTATATTCTGTACCATATAAGAAGGTCACTTTTTGAGAGCTCGGTGAAAGTAGCGCCACTGTTTACATCTGACTACGTATCCTTCGGCCATCAGCTGGTCCGTCAAGTCGGGGCTGTATTTTTTATCAACATGCTGTCAGCTAATCCACTTCTCATTGTACTGTAGTGCTAAACAAATTTTAAGATATTTTAAGACTGACATCTGTCTAAAAAAATAAGTAGGTTATAAAAGTAAAAATATGAAGTGTTTCAAATAATTAAATATTTGCTAACTCTTTTTAATTTGTCCGAGATAGTGAATTTGGGTAAACATTTGCGAGACGGTGTGTTGTATCTATTATCACACTTTGGATGTTATAGCTAATATATTCGAGTTGGAAATATGTGACGTCGAATAACGTTAGAATTGCTTAAAAACTATTCATGGATGTCTCACTTTCTACGGAAACAAGGAGATGGGTTTCGAGAGAACAATATGGCGTATAATTTACATAGACGAACGATTACCGGGCGAATATAAATGTCTTGTACATGAAATATGTGTTACTTTAAAAATTATGCAGAGCTCGTGGAAAAATATAACTATTGGCATCTGTTTGTAAATTTGTTATATATCGCGCAGGAAAGCGGTTCATTTCTGGCTGGTAATACCTCGCAAAATATCCGACAGATGGCGCGCACAGCATGTCACTGCGAAGTTTGAGCAACCCTTTTTTGGTCAACAGATAGTGTATTTTTTAAAGATGATAGTTATTATATTACGGGCTGGAAATATATTTCAAATTTGTGTTGTTTCGTCAAATTATTAGAAAAAATAATTAAACAATATTATGCAATATTTCTGTCTGCTTTTGGAATTAATATCAACGACGTGTTGAAAGCAAGGTTGGAGAGGGATAATACGAAGTGAAAAAAACTTTCTGAAGTAAGCACAACTTCAGAAAACTTTTCCAAGTTGTATCGTGCTATTGTACATTTCATTTTGAACACCTATACATAACTACATTATCACGAAGTTTAGTTTTCAACACTAACAACCATTGTTTTGTGACCTTGTAAAATAAAATGTATTAATAAATCTAAGAACTCTTTCTTATCCGTGTAGTTTCTGCTTTTCTGATGTGCATCGGCAGTGCACTCAGAATAGTCAACGTAATTTTAACTTTTGTTCGTTCGTGCATCAACTGATACAGGATTTTGTAAATGGCAGTTTGTTTGTTTCGTATATTCAATTTGCCACTCACTGACTGTCAGAAAGTGGCCTTCTTATACCGTATGGACCATATCAGGTGGGCGTATATCAGATATAAGTGTTATCAAGTACGCGTTTTGAGTTGGTGTACTGTGTGGTATATTTTACAGTGAAACAAAGTATGCATAACAACAAGATCATTACAAAATAGTTAATTTATGGTAAACTGTTTCAGATAAGATAATGAACTTGTTATATGTAAATCGTGTAAACAAAAACTTATTCAAAAAATTAATTAATCATTTTATTCTTATTAATAAATTTACCGTACAGTATCCAAATCTAAATCAATGAATAAGGTTTCGTCTTAACTGCATGTTTTAAACAAAATTCAAGTTTTATTGTATCAGAATTACATGGAACAGCAGACTCAACATACTGGCGGCGAATCTTGAACTGATACTATATATACCGGATACTGTAATAATGCGTTTTTGAGGTGACTTTCACACTATATTTTATTATAATGCCGCACAGTTGGGCGCCATGTTGTAAAGTTCCGNTGGAATTAATATCAAGGATGTGTTGAAAGCAAGGTTGGAGAGGGATAATACGAAGTGAAAAAAACTTTCTGAAGTAGGCACAACTTCAGAAAACTTTTCCATGTTGTATCGTGCTATTGTACATTTCATTTTGAACACCTATACATAACTACATTATCACGAAGTTTAGTTTTCAACACTAACAACCATTGTTTTGTGACCTTGTAAAATAAAATGTATTAATAAATCTAAGAACTCTTTCTTATCCATGTAGTTTCTGCTTTTCTGATGTGCATCGGCAGTGCACTCAGAATAGTCAACGTAATTTTAACTTTTGTTCGTTCGTGCATCAACTGATACAGAATTTTGTAAATGGCAGTTTGTTTGTTTCGTATATTCAATTTGCCACTCACTGACTGTCAGAAAGTGGCCTTCTTATACCGTATGGACCATATCAGGTGGGCGTATATCAGATATAAGCGTTATCAAGTACGCGTTTTGAGTTGGTGTACTGTGTGGTATATTTTACAGTGAAACAAAGTATGCATAACAACAAGATCATTACAAAATAGTTAATTTATGGTAAACTGTTTCAGATAAGATAATGAACTTGTTATATGTAAATCGTGTAAACAAAAACTTATTCCAAAAATAAATTAATCATTTTATTCTTATTAATAAATTTACCGTACAGTATCCAAATCTAAATCAATGAATAAGGTTTCGTCTTAACTGCATATTTTAAACAAAATTCAAGTTTTATTGTATCAGAATTACATGGAACAGCAGACTCAACATACTGGCGGCGAATCTTGAACTGATACTATATATACCGGATACTTCTTCAGTGTACTTATTTATAGTACTTAATACAAGTGTGTATCAGATTCAAAGTAACAGGTTGATACTATGTGACCTACCTCTATGTATCCAATAATGATATTACAGTATCCTAAAATGTCTTTCAGTTAGAAATAATGGTGTGTATTGTTCTTTAATGTACAGTTATTTGTTTTATCTCAATGTTTATGTTACTTTCACAATGACCACATGTATAAACAATTGTATTGTGTTACATTTATAAAGAAAGAGATTTTAAATTTCTGCAAGGAAAGCTCTAAGAGAGTGGTTAGCATGCTTGTTAGAAAACTTTTTGTTGTTGGTTAAGTTTCCCCAAAACAATTCCAATTTTATGTAATGATTCAGCAGAAATACACAACTTAAACCATTGAGGATGTGTTTAAAATTTATAATACCTTATGCATACAAAAATTAGATAAGTTTCAATAGAATACAGTAGAAGGTTCAGTTGAAATAATTTAATGTGTGACAAGTCTCTTGCTGCTTGTGGATTCATTAGTACCTCCGACGTGTTCATCTGTTTGCCAAAACAGAGATACACAATAAATATTCTTTCTAAACATTTGAAGCAAATGGAAAAGGCGTAAAACTGTGTTTTTAGCATGATGCTACAGCATTTTGAATGTTATTGATGCACCATTGTAAGGTAATGTAAATACTTGTAATAATGTACTTTTTTTTTTCTCTGGACCAGTTATAAAATATTAGAGATAATTTATATTTTAACAAAACAGAAATGTTGGTGTTGACGTTAAATTGTACTCTTGGCTTTATACCGGCCTAGGTTTATAAGATGGATGCTGTTTGGTACAGTCTGAACTATACACCAACACAAATCTTAAATATTATTAAATTAAAATTTCCTTCCATTACATTGTTAGTTTAGTTTTATTTCTTTCAATTAAATTGTTTGCATTGGAAACCCTAAAACATTGATGTTTTACGTAGTGTCAGCTAATGTGCGGAAAGTGTGCACTTTCATAAATTTCCACCTAAATTTTGTGGTGACAATGATGAATATGATTATTATATTTGTATGTTCAAGACATTGTTGTTGTCTTTGGCATGCTGTGGTAGATACAGTATTTATTTATTAATTATATTTTTTTTTTAGTAGTTATTCTGTGATATATATATTTTTAACTTTTTGAATTACTTAACACTTAGTAATTAATTAATATCCATTTTTAAAAATTAATAGAAACCGTATATTTCCCAGCACTTACATTCCTGTTGCACTCTGTTGGTTGTGGCCTCTTGTATGGTTGGAAGTTGTGTATAAATAGTTCACATTTAAAGGAACATTTTTGGGAGTCCTGAGATCTACATTCAGGTCATTGTGCGTCCTTACATCGCATGCCAAACACTANTTTTTGGGAGTCCTGAGATCTACATTCAGGTCATTGTGCGTCCTTACATCGCATGCCAAACACTACATCTGTTGACATAGGCTAAATGGTTTGTAATCATACATCAGTTACATTGAACTGTGACAATGTTACAAAGTATCTAATTATAACAGAAATGCTTAAACTGGATGTATGCCAAGAAATGTGAACTGTACGCTCCTATTTTTCAGAAACATAGGTTTTTTTTTGTTTTAAAGTTTGCTTAAGAAATATTGATAGTGTTTTAATTTTCTTACATTTGTGGGGAAGAAAGAGCGGGCAGAGTAGAATCGCACACAGTGTAAGCATAACAAGATGAAACACACAAACCATCTACACCAAGGCTGCCCAACCAATTTTGGAGGTGGGCCGTAATATCAATTCCAAGTCAGCCGGCGGGCCACCTAGTGAATAATAGTTGCCTGCAGTAATGATAGATATTTAAATTAAACAAAGTCGTTCCGCTTACGACGAATCGTGTTGCGGCTGGGGGTATTGTATTGGCAGCCGACCTCTGTTGGCCAGCGGCCCTGGGTTTGGCCAGCCTTCCTCTACACAAACTAAGGTACTTTTTCGAAATTAATGTAAATCAAATCACATTAATTGTGTACAAGCATGCAATTTCTGATTGTTATACTGTGGTATACTTCATATAAGTAGGCATTCAGTAAAATAAAAATGAGCTCTGTATAAAGTTTCATTGATATGAATTTCAATAATCAAAGTTTCAATGTTGTTTACAGAATATACTATATACCAAACACACCCGCCTCTCGAGACAGGTGAAGCAGCTACTCACTCGTGTTAAAATTGATTCACATGTACACTGTCATTGTATGTCCAACCTGAATTGTGTGTGTCCTTCCAGTGTCAAAAGTTTGTATACTGTGATTTGACGTGTTTCACTTGTTCAATATCTTTGTACAGCTTTATACTGAAAAAGATCTTACGAACGCCGCAAAACAAACAAACAAAACAAATAAACCAATAAAAGAGAGCAGACAGTACTATGATTGGATTTTACATTTACAGAGAATATAATTCTTTTCTATTTTGTCGTTTGGTTGTGGGGCGTTTAAACCTCATCGTTTATTTCGCTAATTTTTATACCAAGATTATAAAATGAGTAATGGACTACAAACTAGAAGCTGTCGTATTTCAAGTCAACTATATAATTTACACTGTGTTATGAATTTTTTACTAAGTTATTTTAAAGAGACAGTAATTATGTTGTATACTACAAAGCATTATAATTTAGATTGTTAAACTACCTGTTGACTGATTTTTAAACTGGCTTGGTTTAACAAGGTATTCTTGATTACTGTGGTGATGTCATCAAATACCAGCAGGCTTATTCTGTACTGCCAACATGGTAATTGGAAAGAATAGGGCCTATTACTAAAACCAAAGAAAAATTCATGGGAAGTGGTATAATTCTAATCTACTAATTACACAGAACACGAGTTTACTAGAGGCATTAACATTATATCATTACAAACAACAAATACGATAGTCAGGTGGGTTATGGAGATCAGGGAAATTGTGGGGTAAACACTTAAAATATATNTTAGGGAAATAGTGGGGTAAACACTTAAAATATATGTAAATTACATGTAATTTCTGTTCCTCAACTACTTTACATCAAAATTACTAATTACACTGAACACGAATTTATAAGGGGTAACATGACATTTGCAGCACATACTCCAAATGTGATAGTACGAAGGGCTATGAAGATCAGGGAAATTGTGGGGTAAAACATGCAAATATTATGTAAAGTAAAAGCAATTAAGGTATCTTAACAATGTTTGTTACGAAAACCATAATAAATAAGCTCGCTTCGGGACATCCAACCCTGCGATTCACCCAGTGGCGGCCCTAGGGCGGTGCGAGCGGTGCGACCGCACCGGGCGCCCTCTTGGTGGGAGGGGGAAGGGCCGAAATCAACCGAAACGCGACTACCCTAGCTGGTCACTGATATGATGACTGACGATCGATCGGGAGCGCAAATGGGAAGGCGCGGGTGGCTGGCGGGGAAGTGAGGAGAAATTTCATCTGTTCTGTCACTTCGTTCCGTGCGTCAGTCAGTTGCTGTTGCTTCGCTATGCGTGCGCGCGAAAAGTTATTATAGGTATATCGCGCTCCCGCTCGCAGCCGAAAAGTAATTAGCTCATCTGAGATTGTCATTGTATCGATTAAATTCGAAATAAAAAGTAGGGTTGTGTTGTAGCAGGTACTGTTAATGTAATTATAATTTATGATGTAAATACATACCTACGTCTATGTGAGTTAGCGATTGTTTTTCTTTTTGCAAACCGAACCTAAGTCTGTGATTTATGTTTTACCGGTGAAGAAATGGACTTTATACATATAATTGCAGTTTACGCAGATACATTTCANGAACTTTATACATATAATTGCAGTTTACGCAAGTACATTTCATGCATTGGTTTTTTTACGGAAAAAAACATGTCGCTGCCACCAAAAAAATTATCTGGTGCTCAAAACATAAAAAGAAAACGAAAAAAGGAAGAAGAATCTAAAAAAGCGGCTGAATTATTTTCGAAATTTTTAAGAGCTGGGAAATCATCTGAATCGTCATCAACAGAACTAGTTGAACCCTATCTTCGATCAAATGTAGTACATTTGATCGAAGAATCCCACCCACCGGAAGAAATGATGACAGATGTACAAATTGTACAAGGTGGTGATGATTGTACAATACAATCATCATCACATTTTAAAGATAAAAATATGATGATATTTCAAAATGGCCAGTCATTGATTCTGCAACAAGAGATGAACTAATTACTAGAGGCCCTGTATGCAATAAAATGAGTGACGCAAACTACCCAAGGAAATGTGATGGTCGTCATTTTTCGAACATGCATTTCGAAAAAGTAATGCCAAATGGGGAAACATTCAAAAGGAGATGGCTTGTGTACACTAAATCTGCAAATAATGTACATTGTTTTTGCTGTCGTTTGTTTAACACAAATCCCCACTCTAGTTTGGGAAAAAGCTGATTTGACGACTGGAGGCACTTATCAACGCATCTCAAAACTCACGAAAGATCCTCAGATCACCGACGTGCCATGAACGATTTGATAGAAGCGTCGATTAGATTAAAGAACTTCAGTGGAATAGACAAGCACTTGCAAAACCAGATTGAAGACGAGAAATCACGGTGGGTTGCTATCCTCGAACGAATGATGTCCATTGTATTTTTCTTAGCAAGCAATAATTTATCGTTTAGAGGGAGCTCTGGATCGGAAACTTTATATACTCCTAATAATGGTAACTTCCTGGGTTTAGTGCAATTACTTGGAAAATTTGATAATGTGATGATGGAGCACCTTCGCCGTGTTGTAAACAAGGAGACGAATGTCCACTATTTTAGCAAACGCATTCAAAACGAGTTAATTGGCTTACTTGGTAGTGAAGTTCGAAATAATATTTTGTCTATGGTAAAGTCAGCTAAATACTTTTCTATCATACTGGACTGTACTCCTGATGTAAGCCACGTTGAACAATTATCCGTAACATTCCGTTTTGTGGACACTAATGAAGAAGAAGTCGAAGTACAAGAATGTTTTGTTGCTTACAAGCCGGTAAGTGACTCTTCAGGAGCAGGAATCACTGGCCTTTTTCTTGATGTCATTGTACAAGAGTTTGACTTGGACATTAACGATTGTCGCAGTCAAGGGTTTGATAATAGAGCGAATATGGTAGGAATAAATAAAGGTGTCCAAACCAGAATTCTGAATCAATATCCTCGGGCATTTTTCAATCCATGTGGTTGTCACAGTTTGAATTTAGTGATAGCTGATGCAGCCAAAACTTCTGTTAAATCAGTTTCTTTATTTGGATTTCTCCAAAGACTGTTTGTTTTATTTTCTGGATCAACAAAGCGATGGGAAGTGATATCCAAGCATATTGAAGGATTATCGCTGAAACAAGTTTGCGAAACTCGCTGGGAGAGTAGAGTTTCTAGCCTTGCTGCTGTTCGCTATAACTACTCTTCAGTTCGTGATGCCCTTCTGAATCTTCATGAAGAATCAAATGACTCAGTTGCTGCATCAGAGGCCTTGTCACTAATTCAGTACATGGAGCAATTTGAGTTCATAGTTACAATGGTGGCTTGGTATGATATATTGTTTCAAGTAAACATTGTAAGTAAGGCTATGCAGTCTGAATCTATGGATTTACCAAACGCATCGCAATTGCTGAAAAACTGCTCAGAATTTGTAAAACAGTACCGAGCCTCTTCATCTGTTCTAATAACAGCTAAGGAAATAGCATCTCAGGCTGAGATAGACCCAATTTTTAAGGCAGCCCGATCCCGAAGAAAGAAACGATCATTTGAGTACGAAGCCGTAGATGAGACACCAACTGATCCTGAAGAATTGTTTAAAATGAACGTTTGCTACCCTATGATTGATACAATTGAGTGCGCATTGGTCACTCGATTTAAACAACTATCAAAATTAAATGATACGTAGTCATTTTTATACAACATAAAAATATTTCCTGAAAGGTCCATATTGGAAAAAGCCTGTGCCGATTTGCAAATCAGTTTAACAGATGAGGAAAAATGTGACGTGTCTGGTTGTGAATTGGCTGAGGAATTAATGAGCTTGAACCCATTATTAAAAGATCTTCAATCAGCAGAGCCACTTAAAGTTCTAGGACTGATTAAAAAGAATGATTGGCAGGATATTTTTCCGAATGTGTGGACAGCACTTCGCATCTTGCTGACTATACCTGTAACTGTCGCTAAAGGGGAACGAAGTTTCAGTAAATTGAAACTTATAAAAACATACTTACGTTCTACTATGTGCCAGGAAAGGCTGTCAGATCTTGGAATCTTGTCCATAGAAAACGCTATCGCCCAGAAGTTAAATTATTCCGGATTAATAAAAAAATTTGCAAGCACAAAAGCCAGAAAGGTGGTCATCTAAGTTTATCATTGAAGTGGTTGTTGGTAGTTTTTTTGTAAGACTGTCTGTAGCTAGCCTATTAGCTGAAATAAAACTTGTCAAACAAAATTATTTACTGTTATATGTTCTCATCTTTACGACTTGTCACCTCAGCAGGGCATGATGGCAAACACAGTGGCGTTGTCGAGTGCATTAAGGTAGTACGAGCGGGATTGACAACATTTTTTTAACGCGAATGAACATTTGCTATGTCAAGCGCGACAGACACCACTGCTTGCCCCGCAGATATATCTATAATAATTTAGCAGGTTTTGTATTTATAGGGGCGCCACTTTGAGATCTCGCACCACCTAAAAAAATGTTAGGGCCTAACCAAATTAAACCTAACTTCATGGTAGGTGAATCATTCACCTACCATGAAGTTAGGTTTAATTTGGTTAGGTCTGCTGTATTTTACATGACTGACAGCAAAAGTACCTAAGCCCATCAATTACCACACCCACATGCAATATTACACAGTACAATTCACTTCATTATATATATACACTTTCCATGCTAAAACTCAAAATGTATTATGTTGTTCAACCATTGAAGCAGCAATCATTCATCCTAGATGTTGGCACAACACATTACGGTCTATTTAATTTGTCGGAACTCCATATTTCTGACTAATACTACTTTTTAACATACCCCATGGATAAATGGCACAGAAACACTGGTATTCTTGCCAATAATTTGATTTAATACGTCAAACAGAATGAATTGCAATAAAACACGTGTAACAGAACTCATACATCAGAAACCACAGCAGTCAAATTCATATGGTACATTGAAACGACGCATATTCCCACCATACAACTGTGATGTAAACCAATTTCGATGCGCATTTTTTTTCTGTCAATGCGCATCATTGGTCACCGAATTTATTGGAAAGTATCATGGTGATACACATCAAATATTTATAAAAACCATCTGTAAATGTGTTTTTGTATGGAATACAATATTAATTGAAGTAGGACGACGTCCTAACTCTTAGATAGTTTGCAATGTCGCACGTCCACCTCATCAACCGGCACCAGTGTATAACCTGGGCACAGCGAGTGTTGCGTGCAGTGCATTGCGAATACAGGAAAGTGTAGAGCTGTGCAGCACGACATACCACCCCCAACCAGTGTATAACCTGGACACAGCGAGTGTTGTGTGCAGTGCATTGCGAATACAGGAAAGTGTAGAGCTGTGCAGCACGACATACCACCCCCAACCCCTCCAAAGGTAGGCAGGTGTGCATTATGGCAGGCTCAGTTGTAGGGCAATTCAAAACAAATAATTGAAAGAAAAGAAAGACACTCTAAGAATGTGGATGTTCGAAGATACCCCTGAAAGTACTTCAGTGCTTTATTTTGTTTATTTTAAAATTCATGTGTTTTTCACCTTAGTTGTTTTGCCCTCATTTCATGCCATCCAAGCTTAAATAGCCATTGTGTATATTCAGGGTAATTTGTGTATTTATTTAGTCAATTTTTCTTGCAAGGGTTTATGTTCTATTAATTGTTGCAAGTTGCAGGCAAGCAGCNGGGTTTATGTTATATTAATTGTTGCAAGTTACAGGCAAGCAGCAAGTAGTACACAGCGAGCTGCATACCACCATAGTTCGTGCCTCGCTACCTCGCAAGATTCAGTCGCAAGCGAGTGTCTCAATGGCTAGGCACACATCGCGTCGTGCTCTAGGTACCTTCATGTTTTCCGCTTATCACTTAATTTCAATAGCCTGATGTAGTTTACTGGAACCCTTCTTTTTTTTTTTTTGCACCTGGAGATACCACCCCTTCTTCCCCGCAACTAGCATCGCCCAGGGAACAACTGATTCATTATTTCGGAGTACGCAACAATTCACCGAGGGACTGCGTATNGTAGGCATTTGCCTATTTTTGTAGTTCAGCCTTCCTGGTCAGCAGCAGGCCAGACCCCGCATAAGTTATCACGTAATGTAATGTATAGTGTTTGAACAAGGATAATAACAAGCAAGTTTTCAGACTCCGTGTCTTTTATTTAAGCAATGCCTTCGGGCGTTTCGGAGGGCGCAACAATTCACCAAAGGGACTGCGTACATCTGGAGGAACGCCTTTCCTAACTCAACACAACCAAAACTTTATAATTTTCTCGAACTGTGATTTGCAATCAAATACAAAAGAAATAAAGAATATCCATCCTTCATGACGCACACAGCTACCCCAGTTCTCTCTGTATTTCCTACTCTCCAATTTACATTCTACAGCCAGTATGAAGAAGGCATACTGCCCCCCTTACATGGTAGGCCACATATAACATGTAACAAAGGGATGCTTTATCTACCCATGCCCTTCTCCTCACCATTCGCAGCAGCACTCCTATACTCCAATCCTACATGCATTGTAACAGATGTGGCAAATAATGGCGATAGTTACACATCTCACCTTTCACACACTGCAGTACCAGTGCCTGTACCTCCACTATTAGATCAACTAGACGAGTCCTGTGCCAGTTCTGATTCTGAAAACACAGAGTTTGAGAAAGATGGTGAATTTCAGTGCATCAATGGTTGTCGCAGCTGTCAACCATTCACTCAGTCCGAACTGAGTGACTTAATACAAGATTTGGAACTGTCTAAAGAAGAAGATAACTGTTAGGCTCCAGACTGAAAAACAAAAATTGGTACATCAATTAGTTTGTACAGAAGGGAACAGATGTCCACTTCGTACTGTGAAGAACCACAACTTTTTATTGTTTGTACTTGTACAAAATCAGTGACGTGGTCGAGGTGACCCAGGGCTGGTTGGTTGAGTGTACAATTGCCCGACACCATAACTCAGCGGAGAGTTAGTGATGTGGGTCGTTCGGTCGACGACCCCGGGGGCCCTTAATGCATCCGTCAGCTTGAAGATGCAGTTGTCACGCACTTAAGACTACACTGCTTACACATATTGACCTTGTGGCACAACTGTAGGCCGTCTCGTACACCTGAAATATATTAGAAAAATTGAGGGTGGTACTGCAAGTGGTGTAGCGCCCTATTTGTGCCGGAGGAGAAGGCATTTTGTAAAGTTGTTTACTCACATACTTGATAACATGTTCAAGAAGTGGACATGTGAATAATAAAAGAAACTGACCCAGCACTTATGGCCTGGTGGTGACCTTTTTGCTAAAATGACCTAGGTCAGTGTGGTGGGTATGCGTATACGCGGTAGTGTTATGCTCTCTGGTGAGAGTGCAAGTTCTTCTCCCCTCCGTACAGAAAAGAAAGAAATCAATTGTTCCTGTTAATTAAGTTACTATTGCAATGAAGTTATATCAGCCTAAATGATTGTACCGAGAGGGCTTGCAGAGCGAACGACCATGCTGCCAGTCTGGCTCCTGTGCTGAAGCGACCTGATTGCGAGGCGTTGGCTTCCATCACAAGTGGCATGAACCGATTTCAAACGCCGAGTGGTAAAACATGACATTAACAGTATGCAACCTTATTGCAGTAGTGAAAAATTATATAAATTAAATTAAACACATTGGTGACACTCCTCTTGAATAACAAATGTTTGTTAAGGTTGTTGTTGTGAAGTTGATGGGGAGTGTCACTCCACTAAATGAAATATTACTATGATGAAGGCCTTTATAGGCAGTCTCCTTTTGTGAAAACACTATTACCGTCTTATAAATAGACATTGAATACAATATTATGCTTTCTTGTGAAAAATGTCTGTATTACATTTCCTGTGACGTGTTTGTCTTTCACTGGGTACAGTGTTGCCAGGTGGCTGTCTCCTGAAGGGATGGACGAGTTCACCTGAGCAAAGGGGTGTGGGTTGCCATGCTCGATGGATCTTAATACAATAAATTCTTTGAAGGAAATAAAATTGTGTAATGTTTATAGAAAAATTCTGAGCACTATTTGTCGCACTTTGGGGCACTTAGCAATTCAGTTTCGACCTAAAGGCCAGCTGACATCACCAGGGAATGCGTAATGTCGTATGTCGCGGCTTGAGCTGCTACGACGTAACTACCAATGGCCCATGCACCCAACGGCTGTGGCTTTGGGGTAAACACCATTTCGGATCGCTTACTAATTTATTACAAGAGTGACCTCTTGTAATAAACCAAGTAGTATGTTCTCTTGAGTCATGTAGTACCTGTTGGCAAGAAGGTGCAAGTTCCGTTCTTGTCAACCTGCACTACGCACTCTTGGCCTGGTGTTGCTGGTGTGGCCAGGTGCAGCTGGTGCAGCTAATGTGACTGCAGCGGTCAGGGTGGGCACAAGAAGCTCGTGGACACATGTTTCACTTCATCAGTATTTATTTACCCTTATCAAAATACACATGTAATTTGCTCAGTAATATAATCTCGTACAACGAATTTTAAACAAACAATTGAAGAGCATGGCAGTACAATAATAGAATCATAATTCAGGCACCAAATAAATAGAAATGATTTAAGACAAAAATATTATAAAACGATTAGCGGGTGCTCATAAGGAGCCTATTCTAATCCACTGTTCTAAATACATATTAAAACACATAAGGAAATGTACTGATATACAAAGGGAAAACAAGTGGGCGCTCTGATGGATCTTAGACTAAACCAGTTGAAAAATATATGTGCCTACAACACTATCCCATAGTAAGAAAAAATAAATAAAATATTACGATTAAAATAAATGCACGACAGCATTAAACATTAAATTTAAATGAATAGCTGAAATGGCATGTCACCAACAGCCTGAAGGAACATTCAATGAGACACGACAGACGGTTCTGTCCCTTTCAACTGTTGCACCAACAAACATACGCAACTGGCTAACCATGGTGAAAGAATAAAGATATTAAGTATATTAAACCTTGCAAGATTAAATACATAGGTAACCATAGCCATAACCTGATAGGTATTTGATCTAAACCAAATTTAGAAAGGGCAACCGAAAAATAATTTTTAATGCTAGCTGACACGCAAATGCTACCCCATACACCACATGAACTAGCCCAAATACATCACGTTAGAACAACTGGTCAAAGAGCAAAAATAAAATCTAAAACATGAACAACCTGCACGTTAAGCCCTACACAGCCATCGACTACTAACACGTGATAAATAAAAACAAGTCGTACTAGAATCCATTGCAGTCAGAAGTGTGGCAGAGAACACACCCTTAAATTAACTCGCCATAGGGGCGACACTGTCATATCACGCATGCGCGGAGGGAGGGACGCAGTAACGTGGCGAAGGAGAAAGGGGTGCGCGAAACTAAACCGTTATGTGAGCGGAGTGGCGACCAAAATTAACAACTTGACGATGGGACAAGTATGTCGCAACCCTTGCTCTAATTTTGTCAAGAGGGAAGCATGATTTATTGCTGATATATCTGGCTTGGTGCGAAAATTCATCGTTGACTTCGAAGGTAATGATTGGAGACTTGTGAACACTGGAGAAAAAAATACTGACCATCAAGACCTCTTCGTGTAACCAGAAGCAAAAAATATTTGTCACAGTCTTGCTGAACTCAGTAAAGTACTTTGGCCTCCTCTTCATTCAAAACTCGGAGCTAAAAAGCAGTTCGTGAAAGCGTTAACAAAAAGTGGTGATGTCTTCACTTTCCAATGTGACGAATTGCAACGTTTTTCAGAGGCGAAGCTGAAAGGCATTTTTCTCAGTCCCAATATGGATAATTCCATGCCAATTCAAACTAGATTATTTTGACACCCACATTTTCAGATCTTAATATAGTTTTTCCAGTCAAACTATTCATGGTGAGTTGATTCCCAATTTTCTTTTACCTAACCCTTATGGTTTTAAGTTTTACGGATTTACAAACATTCAGTGAATTGCAATGTCTCATTTTTTCCAAGGTCATCTTTGCAAGTTGCATTCTATTACAAACATTGTCACACCTTGATTACAGAGCATGCAATCGCTCTCAGAAATTTTACAACTCTTATTGTTTAAAATATGAGGATTTTAGAAAAAAATATGAAACTTCCATATGAGGCAATGTTAATTCATAAAATCTTAAGTAAAATATATTTTGATAAATTTTTGTGCAAAAACGAGGCTTTCAAAAAACTGTATTACAGCTGTGAGGGAAAGGTTTGAGCATTATATATATATATATTATATATACACAGTACTACCCTGGACTTATGCTATAGGTGGGATCGAGCGATAACTGTGTAGTCAAAGTTGCGTAAGTCAGGGTTCAATTTTACATATCTAATATATAAAATTCTTCCATCACAGTGTTAGTCACTGAACTCCTCCGAAACGGCTGTACCGATTTTTATGAAATTTTTTATGTATGCTCGGTANATCTAATATATAAAATTCTCCCGTCACAGTGTTAGTCACTGAACTCCTCCGAAACGGCTGGACCGATTTTTATGAAATTTTTTATGTATACTCGGTAGGTCTGAGAATAGATTTATATCTTTTTTTTTACACCCCTAAGTAATAAGGGTGGCCACCCCCAAACAATGTTTTTTAATTGTTTGAACAAAATTTTTATTTTTTATTTTTTTATGATGTGGCATCAAAAAATACATACCCTCCTATATTTTCACCCTTCTACCACCAACCCTTATTTTTTTATAGCGAAATTCTCCCGACACAGTGTTAGTCACTGAACTCCTCCAAAACGGCTACACCGATTTTTATGAAATTTTTTATGTATACTCGGTAGGTCTGAGAATAGATTTATATCTATTTTTTACACCCCTAAGTAATAAGGGTGGCCACCCCCAAACAATTTTTTTTTATTGTTTGAACAAAATTTTTATTTTTTATTTTTTTATGATGTGGCATCAAAAAATACATACCCTCCTAAATTTTCACCCTTCTACCACCAACCCTTATTTTTTTATAGCGATATTAGTAATTTAATAAATTTTACCCTAGGTCGATAACTGATCAATTATCATCGATCATTTATCGATCTAGGTTACAATTTATTCCCACCAGGTGTCTCCCAGTGACACAGCACGGAGTAGCCGGTCTCCACTTTCTCTCACACAATAACCTTTCTCTTATTCATTTGTGCTCAGATCGTAGTAGTGACGTGTTTACAATTATATTTTCAATAATTAAGTGTACTTCTTAATTAACTTTATTATTGATCGCAAAGCTGTAATTGTTTGTATTTCCATTTTATTAATATTTATTAAATTATCTTATATATAAGTGTAGTTCTCACGTTCAGTTATTTAATTAATTTTATATTACCTCAACAGTACTCAACACGTGTCACGAGCACGTGTTATATAATAAACAAATGGCAAAACAACGTTTGCCGGGTCAGCTAGTAAATACATATAAATTATGTTAAATTGGGACCAGAGTCTAAAGAAAACAATAATTTAGAAGAAAAATGTTTAATAAAATGTTGGATAATAAAACAATTTATATTGTTATGAATAAAAAAACATAAACATAAGTTATTTTGACGTAGAAGGCTTCATATATTCTAACATTGTCGCCTGACGAATTAAATTTTTCTTCTTTTCACACAAAATTTCCTTGTAGCACGCCAATAACTTTTTTATTCCCCGTTTTGTAATAGAAATGCGCTCTTCGTTAGAGTCTATTTTTTCGAAAATTTGTAACCCCTTTTCAATTGAACTGAGGCCTTCTGTAAGTTTGCAATCGTCATTTGATTTTCCGATTCAACTTTGTCTAACGAATTTCTGTAAGCTTGTCAATTGTCAGCTCTTGATTGTGTGAATCCAGCAATCCTTGAACGTCAGCATCACACATCTCTAATTTTAATTGTTTGGCAATATCGACTTCTTCAATTACACTATCGATTTGTTCAAGATCTGGCGCTGATTCTCCTTGGTTTTCGGTGGTGAAAAATAATGGACACAGTTTTTTCTAGACGCCATTCAAAGTTTTTTGTGAAATCTCATTCCAAGATTGTCCAACAATTCTAACAGCATCTAAAACATTGAATTGCTTCCAAAAGTCTTTGACAGAAAGCTCGGTGTCTTGTCACTTAGCTTCATGTAGATGCGCAAACGATCGTCTTGTGTAGTAAGCTTTAAATGTTTTCATGCCTCCCTTGTCCTACGGTTGAAGCAAGCTGGTGGTGTTTGGTGGCAAAAATACAATTTCACCAGTGGGTCGAAATTAATTAGAGTAGCAGGAGGGTGACCTGGTGCATTGTCAATTATTAGCATCACTTTAAATGGGATTTCTTTTAATTGGCAATAACGTTCGACTTCAGGAATAAAATGATGGCCAAACCAGTCTTCTAAAAGAGAACCTGTCACCCAAGCTTTCGCATTAGACTTCCAAATTACGGGCAAACCAGCTGTAGATTAATTTTTTAAGGCTATTAGATTTTCTGAGCGATAAACTAAGACATGTTTCAATTTACAATCACCAGATGCATTCGCACCAACCATCACTGTCAATCGATATTTGGCGGCTTTAAAACCTGGAAAGGTTTTCTCTTCACGCGCGATAAAAGTTCTTTTAGGCATTTTCTTCCAAAAAAGACCGGTTTCGCCTACATTGAATATGGTTTGGCTAGTGTAGCCACCTTCTTCTATGATTGTCTTGAGTTTTTCTGGATAGAAAGATGCCGCTTCTTTATCAGCGCTTGCCGCCTCTCCACTCTCTGCGATGCTATGCCAATTACGACTTTTGAATCGGCAGAACCAGCTTTAAACATTTCATCTTTGGCCGCCTCCCCAGCTTCTTCTCTTAGTCTCTCAAAAATCTGCTTAGCTTGAGAGAACACCATGTTTTGATAAACAGGACAATTTTTCACTTGAACTTGGTTATCACACCATAATTTTAAAAATGTTTCCATCTGAGCGATAATACCATGATGTTTACGAATGATGCTTGAATTCAAAGATTGAGAATCTTTCACAGCTTCCACAACTTTTTCTTTACCTTTTATAATCGTTCGGACGGTTGATTCCGGTAGGTCAGATTTCTTTGCCAATTCACAAATTTTAATTTTTGCTTCAAAGTCTTTGATAATATTCAGTTTACACTCCAAAGATAGTGATTTTCTTTTTTTGTGTGATTAAAAAAGCTAATTTTTTGTTCTTTTGGATGACATAATTAGAGTTAACAGTAAAACGCACTGCGTACGTAAAACAATTCCACGTGAAACACGTTCGAAACTGTCGTAAACCGAACACTGACTGAGCGGGGTGGGAGACCCGAGGCGCGCGGCGCTCAAAAAGAAACACCATGTATCTTCTAATTCACGTAAAACGGGGTATTACTGTATATGTATATATATGTATTAGCCTTGAGGTAGTAATAGTAATACATAAAAATTAATTAATGGATTTTCAATTCCTTCACTTAAATTACTGTCTTTCACGTAACAATTTTTATAAAATTCCTGTGAGATTACTACTTCTTAACTAGATAATTTCCACTTTAAAATGTTAAACTTGTACTAAAATAAGTCCAGTAACAAACTTAATTGTGGTAGCTTTTATGAAAAACTTTTAAACATAAATTTTTATTTGTTGGTCTTTGAAAAATTAACAGGGACTTGATTATCCTTTTTGAACTTTGTGCAACCAAATACATGTAGAAGTTAATTAATAAATAGTATACATATACAGCAAATAAGAAAATACTTGCCTTATATGCTTGGTTCAGTTTTCGTTTGTAAAGTACACAAACTTCAATTTACTTTTCGTTGCATAACGTCCATAAGTGCCATTTCTTCCTCTACGGATCTTGTGCAGTCCTCGTCATATTTGCATGCAACTTAACATCTCGGGTAAAAAGNTGTGCAGTCCTCGTCATATTTGCATGCAACTTAACATCCCGGGTAAAAATTGTTTGCGGTTACAAATGATGTATGACAAATTGTCAGGTTGTATGCGAGAGCTTCGGTAGTGCCAGCCAAATCAGGGGCTTGAAGTTATTAAGTTTCTAGTAACGGGAAGAGTCTGTACATTTTTGAACAGCTTTTTAAGTGCTAAACAGTTTATTTCTATTGTCACTTTATCAACAAAGTGGAAATGGACTTTTTTGATCATTGTTGTACAAAATTTTAGGAATTGGGCAGATGTTGTGATACGCTATATCAAAGGTTTCTTCAGACTTTATTCTCAAACTAAACATTTAGCTGTTCCACCAATTCCATCGCATCGTGATTTACCAAGGTTTGTTGTAAAAAATGACCACTGTGCCTTATTTGGAAAACCTCTTCTTGTAGACCCAGTTTGATGAAACTGTACTGGTTTTTGTATTTTGCAGCACATCCATCACTAAAGTAGTGTATTTTCCATATGTGAGGCAAGTTTTCTTTGACAATATCCACTATGTTACTTGGATTTTGTTCACCATGGTGACATCATGCTACAAGTCATCAGATATAACACAGTGTGATGAAACAGTTTTTGGTTTTCAGAGTTTCTACAAAGTATAACTACAGGATTAACAATGCATGACTGACGCGTCCAATGATAGCTCTGTGTTTCATCCTGGATTGTAAAATTGTAATTCTCCCTGAAGTCCATTAAAATTATTGCTCTATCCAATGGAACATTTTCTATGAGATCTTTCAGGAAAGATCACTACGACTTTGATATGAAAGAATGTGGTATTAGTTTCTCAGTCTTTTTGTCTAGATCATCAATGAAAACAACCAGTATTGATGACCATTTATCATCTGTGTGCTCTCAGTTGATACCCATTGAGAAAATTCAATGGTGTCACTTTCTTCATAATCATAATATTTTTACTTAGCAGCTGACTAAATTTTGTTTAGCTAGGCATTTGCTGCTGTGCCTTAGCATGAATTCCCCTTTTGCTTCATCAAAGATATACAATTTCATGAGATCTTTATAGCTGTCTTCAACTTCTGCAACATGAAGGAGCAGTTTAACATTTTGGTGAATTCTGCACATGCATACAGAGTGGGTGCCGCTGGCACCAGCTATAACACACCACTTTGGTTGTAAAGCACAACATTTGGGAAAATCCACCGAAACATCTGGATATTCCCACTTGAAATTTGAATACAATATGTGAAGTTTTCCCAGAATCAAATGCATCTGCATGTAAGTTTTTTTCCTGTGCTCACATTTTTCATTCCAGGCATTATTCTAGACTGATCATCTCTTTCATAAAAGTTTCTCACAAAATCAACAATTTCAGGTTTCAGTTTTTTTCCTCTTCTAGGATTTGCTTTAGCTAACAGCACTTCTTACTTAACATGTGTCTGAGCATGTCGCACGGCATAGTCTGACACACCAGATATTTCTTGCATTTTTTTTTATGTGTCCACATCAGTGAAGCAGGCATGGTTAGTAGCTGAATTTGCTTTTTCTTTGTAATTGATTTCAAATTATCTTTTATAATCTCTACACGCTTGTCTATATCTGCTGCATTCTCTTTCACTCATTCCTCTGTTTTGTCATCTTTATTTGGGATCTTTACATTTTAGACTTAGCGACATGATCTATTTGGTGAATAAAATAACTGAAATGCAGTGACGATAAATGCCAAAAGCAGTGTAAAGAAATTGCAAAAGAGGTGACAGTTATTTAAACACATTTAGTTGTAGAAAAAAATTATGTAAGCACAATTATATATCAGTAAGTAATTCTATGCTCATAATTACAGCCAAAACATAAAAAAAAAAAAAATTAAAACAATATTTTCAAATTAAAAAATTAGACTACTCTAGATAGTTACTATAAAGTAACGTATATTTAGAGTAGGCAAAAAAAAATATTTTTGCTACCTGGGCACAATTAGCAATTGTCTGCTAGTGTGTTACAGTAGAAGTGGGAGAAACTTGAGATTGGTTCTGCTGTTGAGTCTCCACTACCCAAGCTGACTCTGCAATTACAATATTTTCAAAATAACACAGACCTATCTGTAGAATATAAAATATCTCAACAAAATTCCCTTGCCTAATCAAGGGCATTTTTGTTTTCTCATTGCAACGTAACAAGTAAACTTAATTTCCAACCAATCTTTGTTTTTAATACACAGGCAATAAATAATTATGAACTGGAATTTGGCGGCCAGGATTGCTTACGTCCAATGCACCATAACAATATTATCAATCGATTCAGGTGTACCTCTGGGTTTGTCGGTTTTCGAACTATTGTCATTCCTGACGAAAAATCGATACTTTCGAGAACGATAATTTCTTCTCTTTGTAAAGAGTAAATAAATGTACCTCTGAATTTTGAAAGCAATGCGAATCAGTGCTGCAAACAAAAATAACCTAAAACATGCGATGAATAAATTGGTTTACTTTTAATATCAACTTTTGTTAACAGAAGAATGTGTGAATATGTTTAGGTCAAAACCTTCACACACCGCTTTTTATGATCTCAGTATTCGAACAACCAATTTTTCTCGAGTGTACTAGTTTACTGCTGCATGGTGACGACTTGCACATCTCTATGGTGGTAGATAGTCTTTGGTATTTCACGAGACCTGAATTACTCACTCTGCATTGTCAACCAAACAACAAAAGGAAGATAATACAGCGATGCATTTACTGCATTGACGTTTATATGACTGATTATGAGAATGGGTTGGGATAAGCTTCCAATAACAAGTTGTGGTTATGATGATTGTATCAAAACCACTGTTTATAATAGATTCAGCAATTAGCTAATGTTAAAAAGTTTTGTTTATGAACAGTGTACAAAAAGTAGTGTTTACAATTAACAGCCATAGAAGAATGTAGCAGTGTTTACAATACTTCAATTAGCATGGAAAAAAGTGTTTACAGGTGGTGTTCTTTTTACTTAATTTTCGTTCAAACAGGTGGAAGCTATGTTGTGTACTTTCATATTTCAAGTTGCATGATAACCGGATTCGCATTGACACTGCATGAAATCCCAAAATTCATGACGAAATCGTTGAAAATGTCAAACTTCATGACAAAACTGCAGAAAATGCCAAAATTCGCGAGTTCATCAAGAAATGCCCAAATTATCGAAAAAAACGATTTTCCGGGATTGCGAAATCTTCACGTCTACTATTACTTTTTCAATTTTGCACTGTATATTTGCCTGAAACTTTTCCACTTTAGAGTTTTTAAAGTCTTCAGAGGCTTCTCTCCTACAATTCAAATACATGTATCCTCTTCATTAAATCTGCTACATGTCTGCCTGAGATGCACTGTCGAAGTTAACTGTCCAACACTACACTTGGTATAATCAATTTTGTCTCGCTCAAATTTAAATCAACTGGCAAGTGTCACCACTGTGACAATTATATTTCATCTGTAAACATTTATAACATTAAAGTAAAATTACTACATAACTAAATGGAAAACAGTATGACTTCAGTTGCATCACAACCGTCTTCCAACTTGGCAACCACTACTGATTGGAAAGTCTGCCTGGAGGTGTGATGAGATGCCTTATTATTAACAGACTGTCAAACATGCTATAATGTTGTGTGTGAGCTGACTGAAAGCAGACTCTTGCCAGTGTCAACAGAAGCGCAAAGGAGTTAGCAGAAGCCGTGATTCAGCATTTCATTATTTATCTATCTATCTATCTATCTATCTATCTCTCTCTCTCTCTCTCTCTCTCACATGTGCGCGCTCTTGCTTTCTCTCTTTTCTCACCAACATGTATACTCACACACAAAGCACTTCACCCTTCGCTCTAAGTTCTTGATGTATAAGTACAAAATGTGAGTTCGTGAATAATGATAGGTTAAGCAACCATTTAATTAAAATTTTGTAAATGTAATCTTTTACTTACTAAAGGATTGGAAAGGCAATTGAATTTTTGGGTATTATTTTATGTACCTATAGGGTAACATAAAAATATGGTATAGGTTACACTCATATCTTTAACACACTGCAATAATTCAGTTTTTGGAAAGCCTAGTTTTTAGCACAATAATTTGTAAAAATATATTTTACTGAATTTTTATGACTTGACATTGCCTTGTATGGAAGTTTTATATTTTTCTCTGAAATCCTCACTTTGAACAATAAAATTGTAAAATTTCAGAGAGATTGCATGCTCTGTCAGCAAGATGACCAGTTTTGTAATAGAATTCAGTTTGAAAAGAAGACCTAATGAGACATTGCAATTCAATGAAAGTTTGAAAAACTTAACTATATAGGCTAAAGCAAAAAAAAAAAATATTGCAATTCACTCATCTTCATGGAGAGTTTAACTGTACCAAGTTCTATCTAAATTTGAGAACTTCAGTGTCGTGGACTGGTTGAACTGATGTGGAATGATCCATGTAAGGAGACTGATGTTTGCTCAAAACGTCATGCATACAATGACTTTGGTTGAAAGTAGTGTTGCCAACCATAGCGTTTGGTACGGAATTTGCCGTATCATGGGGCTAAAAGAATTATCCCGTCTTGACATTCGACGGGACATCATATTTCCCATATTTCAGAATTTTTTATAAACTTAAATTAATAAACACAGTGTTAGTAATTTACCAGTTCTGCGATTGCTGATGTAACTCTATGGAGAATACAGTAAAGCACCTCTTAATTTCATGGTAACAAACAACTATTTTGGTCCTGAATTTTTACGTTACGACTTTTGGCACATTAATATAATATTCCCCTTAACGAACACTTTACGACACAATTCCGCACTAATGTCATAAATTCAGATTTTTTTTCCTCTTTAAGATAACTGAACATTTTGTAAAATATTGAAATGTTTACAAACATAATGTGTCGCGGTCACGCCATAACTATTCCTCAGATATTCAAGTGACTGGAGATGATAAAAACATGGTAAATTGTCACACAAAATAGCGTCTAGGTACAAGATGCTCGTGTGGTGCAGTGGGTGTGCGAACTACATAGCGTCTTTCTCTTGCACTGCAGCAAAATATTTTTCTCATGTACGGCACCCATGGTCTATGTGACGACATTTGTTTATGATGGCACGAAGGTTATGTAGTTTTCGAAGGTGAATACATTATGGCATCTCTAGCGTGCCATTTAAACTGCTTCGGTATGCTGTGAAATTTGATATAAGCTGGAAGAAATATTATTATGCGATGCCATACGGGTTATGTTGCTTTCTGATGCTAATAAACAATTTTCTGTTATAAATACATCATCTTAAAAAATTGCAGTAAAAAAAAAATGGCAATTTTTTTTTGTGAAAAAATTACACATGTGATTTGTAACTGTTACATAATCTAAAATACACTTCTCCGTAGACATTTTAGATAGGTCTACTGTATTGTGGTAGAATATAGTTATGCTCCTGAATATGGAAACCATATACAAGCTGAAATGTATGGTGTAAATTATAATAAACATTCAAGAATTAATTATATTATCAGTACACTGAATATTTATAAGCGACTGGCTCCTAGTGCTTTACGATTACAAAAAAACATATAAATTATTTTATTAAAAACTAAACTAAAAATGTTTCTTGGCATATAATTTTGTTCATGTTTAAATAAAGTAGTTAATACAATAACGATGAGTTGTGTAGCCACAAATGCCATATACACCTTGCTCAAAATTTCTGTGTAGGTGCTTTCACTACAAAGAACTTCACTATAACAATCAAGCAATATTTCAGGTCCCTTCGAGTTTGCTATAGTGAAGTTTTACTGTAGTAACAATTGTTACAGAGGTAAATGCATACTTTACAAACGAGTTTTCTATTTCACGGGGAGGTGGCAGTGATGTGGAAACAGCAAGCATCAACATAGTAACATATAAACATGGTTCAGCAGACGAATGTAACTGAAAAAACCAACATAAATATTTTTATATGCAAATAATATTTTGTTGTCATATATGTTCAGAAATGATTTCAATTATGTGTAATTCTGAATTTTCCAAATTTCAGATGGTATTAAAACAGTTTTGTCGTAAAAAATAGTTTTCTAGAGGACTTTACTAGATGTCAAATATAATGTCCAGTTGCCAGAGTGTCCCTTATGGTAAATCTGAAAAAGTTGGCAACCCTAGTTGAAAGAGAGGCTTGAACTGAATTCAAAATTGTTGTCACCAAGTTCTTAGAAAACACAAAGGGCCCTTATGTTATTGTAATGGAAAATATGCATTGTAATTTGCCTGAACTGTCTTTCTTGAATGCCTATCTGGAATTCTTCCTGGTTAACCTTGGTGATGTCGGTGAGCAACAAGGTGAATGTTTCCATCAGGATATAAAATAAATGAAAAGGAGTTACCAGGGCCACTGGGATGTAAACATGATGGGAATCTTCCGTTGGACTCCTTCATACGACAATCCGAGCACTGCATACAAGCAGAAAAACCAAACCTGCTCCTTCATCACCAAGAGGAAAAGGGACTTGTAATGATGCCCTTTTAGGATTGACGAATGGAAATTACAACTCGGTTAGCTCAATCGGAGAAACATGGAACTCTAAAAAGACGCAAATGAAAATAAAGTCAAGTTCCAGTTTATTTGTTCCTTTACTTTTATTTATCAATCACATGAAATAGTTCTCATATAATCNACTAGTTCTCATATAATCAGATATGCCGAGAACGAACAGGTTTCAGGAAAACAAACGAAACTAACAGCGCCACAGTGGTTTGTTTGATTATTCGCATCTTGAAAGCTGGCATCGCCACAGGAACTAGCGACCTCCCACACCGGTGGAGAAATATACGAGCAGGTTCAAATTGCCGGTGTAGGGGCTATTTGCCACACCCGACCCGGCCTCTGTGAGTGCTGGTTGTCTACCGCTGGTTATCGACTGCTGGTTGTCTACCGCAGGTTATCGGCTGCTGATTGTCTACCGCTGGTTATCAACTGCTGATTGTCTACCGCTGGTTATCGACTGCTGGTGGTCTACTGCTGGTTATCGACTTCTGGTGGTCTACTGCTGGTTATCGACTGCTGGTTGTCTACCGCTGGTTATCGACTGCTGATTGTCTACCGCTGGTTATCGACTGCTGATTGTCTACCGCAGGTTATCGACTGCTGATTGTCTACTGCTGGTTATCGGCTGCTGATTGTCTACCGCTGGTTATCGACTGCTGGAGCACTGAGTGTCTACTGCTCATCGGCGATATGCACATGGAGTATTAGTCGCTGCATGCATATCCAACCCCCTCTTCACAGAGTATCAAACATAACCAAATAAGAGCATGGCATGGGCCAAGTACCCTCTTCCCACGCTATCCGAACTGCGTTGTAGTAAAAGATAATCAAAAGTTTCCAGAACAAAAACTGTCGACGCAGTTGGAAAAGCTTCTATTCTACTAATGCTGACGCTAATAAAAACTATGATTTCTGAAATGGCAACTGGATGCCTGATAAACGAACTACCATGGTTTTAATTTCAAATCCTGATAATATTTTACAAAGCCCAGCTAAACGAAAGAAAATGAACCGCGGCTAGAACCTTGATAATTAATAATATTGCATCATTACAGACTCTGAACAAAAATTCTTAAAACTAAAATGTTTATGACCATTAAATAAATACCAATATAAATAAGGTAAATATGCCTATGAAAAATTGAGCGTTGTGAGTATGCTTACTATAGTTCACTTTGTTACAATAAAACTGGCAAACAAACACCACAGCAGGTAGGAAAGTGAAAGAATTTTGTATTATTAACATATAAGGCCAGAACAGTATATTATATTTGGAAAATTATATTAAGCATTAACGTGTGATTAGAATGTCTTTTCCTTTGTGAATGAATAAATTCATACAACGGTCATACCTTAGTTTTTGTCACTGGAGTTCCTAATGTTTATATTTCATTACGCTTTACTGTTTTGTTTACGGTCACATGATACTTAAAGGGTCTTTGGTAGTACAATTTTGTTGTTCATGGCAATACTTCCGTGGGATTATTAGCATCTACTAAATACTGCAGTTTCCTAGTGTTACCAATCGTTTATAGCAAAACAATATTTTAAAATGACCAGAATTCGATATCAAGTAAATGGCAGTACATTCAGACTGAAATTCAGAATAAATAATAGTAGCTGCATTCTTGTGACGTTTATTTTTTGAGAGCGGATTGTTTTTAGGTTACGTACAATGTATACAGAAACTCGTCAACTACAAATCTATCCTCGACAAGCATGACGCCGCACGTGCAGATACACATCCCGTATTTTTTATTTAAGCGAACTTGCAATACACATTCATCTGATTAATTACTATTTTTTTTCTAGCTGCCTGGAGGCAGATATTTTAGTATATTGAAAGATATAAAACAAAACACTTTTAAAAAAAAAGTAATCATTTGCTATATTGTGGATCACAAATAAAATATGAAAATCTATTCATGTTGATTTTTGTTAATTTTGCAGACTGTAATACTCAACATTTTCAAAGAACCCGTAAGTTCATTTTTCTGTAGACATGCTACTAACTGCTCAAAGTTGACAGATCTCGATTGTAGTTTAAATTATTACTGCTTGGTGTTTGTTGTACATTGAAAATTCCAATGCTGGTGTCCACATTGCATGCGGATCTAATACTCCAGCCTTTCGTTTGTAAATAAGTGTGTGTGCATTGTGCAACGGCAAGAAAAAAAATTGTTATTTTGCCTTTAAATATGTTTATCTGTAGGATAATATAAAAATCTGTAAAATGGGATAAAATCCGTTTGGAATGGCAGCCCTGCTGTAGGGCTATTGAATGAAATTAATAAGTAAATTTGAGCATTTAAAAAATAATGTAAAAAAATACTGATTTACAAAGGTGTTTTGTAAAATATAACACCAAATAATTATCAACAGAAAATATACTTAGAGTACAAAAGCAGATTGCAAAAAATTGGTAAGTGATAGAGAAATACTGAGGTGAGTTTCAGATTCAGCATCTCAAAAACATGTTAGGACATCATAATTTTTGAAAAAAAATTAGTGACCCTAATTTTGCAGACTTATGTTATTAAGCTGCATATAACATTATATTAATTTACACATTATCCAGACACTCAAGTGTTCCATCTTACATATTTTCTCCGGTATTTGTAATAAAATAATACTTCAGGGCCAACTTCACAGATATGTGAAGTCCTTAGGTTTCACTTTACAACATGGTGGTATATGTTTTAAAATTCTTTTTTCATGATTATCCTTCGGTTGAAGTTTGAAAAATCTAACTTATATACATACTGCATATGGTGTTATAGTAGAATCATCAAATTTGTTTAGAGGGATGTTAGCCTTGAGAAACATTTTAAGAATCATCAATAAATTACTGTTTTTCAATTTTAGCCTTTTTTATTCTGCAGTGTGGTTGGAAGCAGGGCCTGGTTTTTGTTGTAATTCTCCTCACTAAATTTCTTTATGCTGCCAATGTGACCCAATGATTTTACATGTTTTTCCTTAGTATCATTTTCCCATTTACAGCAAATATTGCATGGCTTGCACATCAAAATATTTGCATTGCTCAAATAAAATGAGACTTTTTCTCCACTGCCTGTGATGTACCAAAACAGATTTAGTCTCCCATTTTTGCATGAACACTATGAAAACAAAGTTACTTCAGCCATAAAATACAACTGTGTTGTCTAAAATCCACTCATATATTGATAAGCAGTGCGAAAATAAAGACAAAGAGGATAGCAATAGAGTGCACAGCACTGAATGCATAGGTAATTGTACTTTGAACAATTTTACTCTCGATATATCAAAGTAACATACTCTCAGATTTGACTATCAACAGATAAAATATTCTAATGCAACATTTTCTTTCCCCTGTATTGTTGTAGATGTTGGCTGCAATACACTGTGTTGTTGATGGAATGAGTAACAGTAATATGGAATTGTTTTCACACGGTAAAATATATGCCAGACCGTTTTGTAACCAAATTGCTAAAACCTAGGGTTTTCACGTGTTATTGTAGAAAAACTTATAACATTCACTCGTGGTAATATTGCTTTACGATTTTTCACCCTATATACACATATATTAAACACTATTGAATTCTCATGAGTTATATGTGTGTATTATAATTTTATGTTATACAGTATAACCGGATTATAATGATAGTTGACAATGGCAAAATAAATTATGGCTATAGCGAGTTATTGTTATAACAAAATTTACTGTGCCCCACAACTTTTTGTTATTGTATCTGTCCTTGTAGATCCTGTGTTTAACAATGGCTGTAAACTATGTGTTTGCAGCGACAAGTTAATACAAAAAATCAAGACGTCTGACAGCGGCATTATGCAACGACCCGGCAGGTGCGACCTTGCTTTCTCCTCCAGTCTTCTTACCTTCCACCAAGTTTGTGGAAGAGGCATGATGAGAAAGATAGTTGCCTACCAAGCAGCACGCATCTTCACTCATTGTCTCTCTCTGTCTCACACACACAAAGCCTGGAGATCACTGAACTTCTCTCCCTACTTCACACTCCCTCCTTTTTTTTCTATTTTCTACTACTGTCTCTTCACTCTGCCCGCTTCCCCTCCGCTGCTTGTATAAAAAACAGCTTCCTTTCTCATCCCGTCCCTCAACCCTCCTCTTCTAGCATGCCTACCCATATATATATATATATTTATATATATATATATGGAGAGAGAGATATATATATATATCTCTCTCTCTCTATCCCCCCCTCAGCAAATAGCAGATCAATAATACACTTCCTCCAGTCCCATGTGTAATCACAGTAAATTTTCGTAACAGGAAGGACTGGCACCTTGTACAGATGTTACTATCCAGCTCTGTTCCAACCCGCGGACAACACACTTATCTGTTCTAACGTAAACAAATGTAGCTTTATGGTAGGTTAGAAAAATATTTGGACAATCAGGAATAATATTTTGAAGGCAATGAAAAATGTCTACATTGAAAACAGACATTTACACCAAATGAAAAACTTATGATTTTAAGTTTGTAATGACACAGTAGTATTCATTTTCGGGATACGCGGTTCATTTTCTTTCGCTTTGCCAGGCTTTGTAATATTTTATCGGGATTCAAAATTCAAGCCGTGGTAGTTTGTTTGTCATGGGAGTTCGTTTATCGGGCATCCGTTTGCCGTTTCGAAAGTCGTAGTTTTTGTTACGCATCAGCATTAGAGATAGAAGATTTTCCAAACTGCGTCATCAGCTTGTGTTCTAGAAGGTTCCGATTATCTTTTACCTACGATGCAGTTTGGATGGCTACTCAGAAGCTTTCCGAACTGCAGGTCGAGAGTTTTTATTTCTATAAGATTTGATTATTTTTTACTGATGATGATGCGTTCGGATGGGCCTGCAGCCCTGCCCTTATGTGTGGAGAGGGGAGGCGATAGGCCCTCTGCCCTTATCTGCGGAGAGGGGAAGCGATAGGGCCGCAGCATAAATACTGCGTATCTGTTGCCAGGGTAAGAAAAAAGTAACAAGCAGCCAAGGAAGACGCATCGTGCGTGACGAATATCGCCCACAACGGCAAGCACCCGCGACCGCTAAATCTTTCAACTTCGTTCTTTTTCGGCCAAACATTAACTGCAATAAATTCTTTCCGCAGGTGTGGGAGTTCAATAGGGTGCCAGGAGGGAACTGACATTTCTCCTGCCTTCGTATTTTCTTCTTGCGAGGCAAGTTTACGAGACGTAAATAAATCAAACGACTGTGGCGCTGTTCTGTACTTATCTATTTATCTGTGAACCTGTTCGTACTCGGCATACCTGAGCACCATATGTGAATTGTTGCATCTTTCTGATAATTAAAGGTAAAGAATAATAAACCGGATATTGACTACAATATTTTTTTTTTTATTAGTTTCATGTTGCTACAACTATACTAACCGAGTGGTAAATTTGATCTGTCAATACTCTGATGTGCATCATTACAAATATGTCGCCTAACGCGGGGCAGGAACTTTACAACTTGTTTTANCAAGCCGTTGGAACATTACAAATACGTCACCTAACGCAGGGCAGGAACTTTACAACTTGTTTTACTATAGAAAAGTGTGAATTACCAGCATATGTTTACTATTTGTTTACTTACTTAGGTACAAAATTTAAATTACCTTAATTTTCCACTACTTTTATCATGCAGAATTCACTGT
>NQII01009527.1:38544-49361 GCA_002778355.1 Clitarchus hookeri | reverse complement strand
TCACCTCACAAACTTGTTCAATTTTTTAAAATATGTTGTACTTATTTTAAAGCTATGCCCCCAATATATTCGTGTCCTACGTTATTAGTAGAGTCGAAATATACCACTTTCTGGAGTTTTTTTTATTATTTTCAGAAAAGCCCCTAATCTANGTAGAGTCGAAATATACCACTTTCTGGAGTTTTTTTTATTATTTTCAGAAAAGCCCCTAATCTAGAAAATTACCGTGTATTTTATATGCTCACACACATACTTTATTTCTGGGATGATAAATTCATATATATTTTTTTCATTGAATTGCTGAATTTTAGTCATTAAAATAACATATATTAAATTGACCACTTTAATTTAATACTTTTTTGAAGGAAAATTAACTGTACACATGCTTTAAGTGTGATATATCATATTACATTTTAGAAATCAAAAGTTTTTGATGAAATTTTAGAAATGTTGCAAAAAATATACAGAATTAACCTCGTCAAAACAGACAAAATCGTGGAAATATTTTCACTGGAAACAGATGTGTCTGATTATGTATTAATATTTGTGCTCATGACTTTTTTTATTAAATAAAGTGATTTAAGAAATTTTTATGCAACTTCTAAACTGCTATACAAAAATAACACACTCGGACGGAGAATGAATGGCCTTAGAGCGAACACCAAACAAGCCATAGCTAGAGTAAATGTGAGTTTACAGCAGATGCCAGTTGCAGCACATGCAGCATCTCCGAACCAAAAGTTTGAATCCTGTTACAAAATCATAGTGATGAAAACTTTACCACCTTCAAATAATATTGCATAACTAAGATGCTGAGAACTGACACACCAATATATCACTAAATCCAGCCCCTGTGTAGTGACAGGTTTTTAAGAACCATTACAGCCACCCCGTGCTGGTTGTAAGAGGCAACTAATCGGGACTCAGTCGGGATCTGAAATTTGTTCAAACCATCTCATTCTTCCTTCTTCATCTTTTCTTTTGTCGTCTTTTTCTATCCACCTCATCAGTTCTGGTCACATCTTCCTTCTCTCTAGCACCATCTTAGGCCAGGGCGATGTCTTTCCTCATGAGGGTCTGTCCTCGCCAGTGAGTGTTGCTACAAAATTGTGTAACCAAATGTAATGCCTTTGTTGGTGACAGTCTAGTGAACCCTTCACTGGCTCAGCAGGCAAATCTAGGTGCCGAGCCCGTATCCACGTACATATACATCCATGTAGCACCAATAGGCGCCTTCTTGGCAGGAGGGGTTGTCATGACAGACTAGCCCATGCACCAAGACCTGCCGGGGAATGACTTGTTACCACTTTACAGAAGGGGGAGGGGCAATGTAATCAACCGCAAGTCCCCTGAAATGCACCAAAGGGTGTCCTCTATAGTGGTGAGTCTGGGATGTTTTCCCAGGTAGGGGAATAAAACTGGCCTCGCTTGGTATGTATGATTTGCCCCTGGTGTATACTTCGGTGTGCTGCTGGGGCAGTAATTTGCAATTAATAGTGGTGAAGGATAGCTGTTCCTAAGAACTGCTTAGGTCTGTGGGAGGTTGGTCACTCTCTAAATGGCACGGCCATCCCAGAAAGCGAGGTCTTGCGTGAGCTGCAAATACAGTTCTTCATTGATGTTTGCAGTGTGCTGAATGTTTGCAGTGTGCTGAAAACAACTGGTGATGTTAGATCACATATAGCTACCCTCATCTTGACTTTGGTGTGTGTGACCTCCCTTTCGTTATCAAAGTTGGCTACTTGAATGTGTATGTTAAGCAGTTTATTTCTGCTCCTCTATGTTGCTACAGCTGTCAACAGTTTGGCTATTCATCTGCAAAATGTAGGAATCAATCTGCTTGTACGAAGTATGCTGACCCACTGCATCCTGACACCTNCTGACCCACTGCATCCTGATACCCCTCAGTGCAGCAAACCTCTGAGGTGTGAACTGCAGCAAAGGATATTCAGTCTGGTTGAAGGAGTGCCCTATACCAGGAAGAGCAGGATGTTCAGCGAATTCAGGCCACTGACAAAGTTTCCTTTGTCGAGGCACAAAAACAATTCCATGCTGTCTAGGGCGTGAAGCCTACTGTTGCCTACAATGTTGTTGCCAGTGCTCGACCAGCAGTAAAGGATGTGTGTACTCAGACAGTTGATGTTGCTGCCCGAACCACGGCTGTTGGTGTGCAGTGTGGACCAGCTGAGGTAAAACTGTTGAAGCCTTTTGTTAGCAGATCTTGTCAGCAAGCTGTTGCTAGAAAAGTTGACAATCCAAAGTCTCCGCCGCTTACATCTCTTCCTGCTAGTGAACCTGATATGCACAATTGCATAACCTCGCCTACTCGCCAGCGTTTCTCTCCTGAGCTAGAAGCCAAGATGGTAGTTTATGTGGATTATCAAAACACTGGCGAATGGTCAGGAGGTTTTAAGGCAGTAATCAACAGACATAAAGGGAAATTTAAGTAATTGTTTCCACACACTTCCTTCCCATAACTCATGTCCCTCGTACAGTAGAACTGCCAAGGTTACTTTCATATTCTTGAAGAACTGAAACCACTCCTAGTGTACCTCATCCGTACAGTCATTTGCCTTCAGGAAACTCACTTTCGTCCCATTGATGCTGCTACCCTTTGAGGTAACACATTTTATCACCTAGATAACGTGTTGAAGGACAGTGCCTGTGGCAATGTCTGTCTTGTGATGAGGGATTCTGTGTATCATTAAGCTGTTGCCCTTCACACTGCTCTGCAGGCAGGGATGGTCAGGGTGTTCCTTGGTGGGTTTGTCACTATTTGTAGCATCTATGTACCCCCAAACCAGCGTGTCAGCATAGCTGACATGGAGGAGCTTTCATCTCTGTTGCCACCTCCATTTCTTGTTGTTGACGACTTCAGAGCATGCAGTCAGATACAGAGGATTCTCGATTATTAATTTTTCAGTGGACCAACAAGAAAAAAACTAAGCATGTGGGAAAACAATGGCTGCGGACATAGATTTTAGACCTGAGAAATATCATGCTATCCTCAAAATGTGTGTTTGTTTGTTTAAACCAACAGCCTAAAGATGTCATTAAAAAGTCAGTTCATGATTAAATATTCACTTTAAATTAAAAACTTCAATTCTTGAAATTGAGCGAAATTGAATTAATATTAATATTTTTATTCTGTTGCTTTGTCGGCCAAGCTATGCGCAATTCCTCAGTTAAAATTACCACAACTGATTCATTTACGACAATTTTCGTCGTTCATTACTTGCCATGTCTTTTTCAAACCTTTGCAATTCTAACCAAACACGCAGTTGATANGCGACAATTTTCGTCGTTCATTACTTGCCATGTCTTTTTCAAACCTTTGCAATTCTAACCAAACACGCAGTTGATAGTTTCCGATAATATACGCTCGTCAAAATACAGTCACGGCTCTAACCTCATTCCAAATTCCGTTTACAATATTATGCCATAGATCATTGAATATACAGTGTCAGAAATTGTGAAATTCTTTCTCATTGTCGGCCAACCTACGAGTGCAGTAAACCTATAAGGACAAGAATACGAGATGGTTTCTCATTGTCGCCAACCTGAATGCAGTAAAGACATAGAAAAAAGAAAAATGTAGTCTATAGAACACAAAAAACTGTTGCAGAATGTAAACAATACTATTGATAGTACCAGTTGTCTATTATCCATGTTGTTTTGCATTCACATAGCATTTAAAAACAAATGTTACGTGCAATCTTTGACGAATTTACCGATGAGAAATACAATAAAACTTAAATAACGAGAACGAATAATCAAAAATCCACTTTATTTCATAGCTAAACTATTGTTCGAAATAAATTTTGGCTTTCGGGCAGAATATCTGATAGATGGCTGTGGTAAATGTACTTTTCAATCAAGAGTCGTAGCATGTTGGTTTTTTTTNTTCGGGCAGAATATCTGATAGATGGCTGTGGTAAATGTACTTTTCAATCAAGAGTCGTAGCATGTTGGTTTTTTTTAAACATTTTTGTGTACTGCCATTTGGCTTCAGTGGCAGCAAGTTTGAATGTAACCTAAGCACTAGAGTTTCCTTTCTTGGAAATTACGTACTAGGTGGCTGCATTGAGGATGCCTTAAACAACTGAAGTTTTCCTTAATTTATTCTAACTACATGTCTGACTAATGTTCACCTGCCTGTAATCGAATGTTAAGGAGTATCTTAAATATCTTTTATACTTTTCCTAAAATAAGCTCTTCCCTTTCTTCTAGTACTGCTGTAAACTACCGTCTACATGTATGTTTATGTTAAGTGAAGCCATTGATTTGTTGGAGAGAGATGTGGGTAGTGATGCTTGACTGTGGACTGCGCAGGCTGTCGGGTCCTCCCAAGCCGAGGAAGGATGGTGACAGTGGGGACGAGGAAGAGGAGCTCCCCAACAAGGTATGTTGCCAGCTTGCTGTGCTCATGATGACACACTTTCTACAGCCCTGCGTACTATCACATGGTTTCCTAGCATTCCGCAGCCTCTTGTAATAAAATTAATGCTGTCTTAATAGGTGCTCTTTATTGTTTGGGGTGTGCGTACTGGAACTTGTACATATGCATCTGTGTATGACCAAACTGTGTACAAGACTAGGAGGTGGCATTTGGTCAGAAAAGTGATGGCCGTAAAAAGTGATGTTGGCAACAGTAGCAATAATAGACAAATTTGCATAATAAAAATGAGATTGTGCACAGACAATGCTAAAGCACATCAACAAATGCAAAAACAATAGTTTAAAAAAACATTTCAACATAGTTAAACATAGACGTGCTGTATAGGGTTACCAGACACGTGTCTCTCCAAAAGAGGACATGTTCAATTAACTGGCATTAAAAACGAGAACACTTGCAAGAAAATTACACTAAGAAAGCAGACCCACAATTTTACAATGAAAATATACAAAATCAGTAAAGTCGCAGGTCAGTTGAAAATATATTACATCAAAAATTGTATCCAAAAATTGGTTCCGTATCACTTTTAAGTAATACAAAATGTTTTTTTGTAACCAGATGCAGTGATAATCATGCTCACTCTGAATATGAAAGTCAATTCAATTTAGTTTGTAGGCATTGCAAAATATTTCGCAAGCAAGTAACATGAAAGTATTCACTCAAAACACAGTTATACCATTGAGTAAAGATATAACTAGAGTGGGCTTTCCCAGGTTAAAGTTTCTGACCATTCTAGCAGGTAAGAATCTGTAGTTCTTGGTATGAACACCATGTAGCGCTAGTCCACTTTCGTGGCGGCTGCATGGGGAAGTCGGCGGCATTGCCACTGTGACATATACCCTCTCTCTCTCACTCATATTCCATCTCCGTCTCTCCCAGACCAAAATCCACAGCAGTAGAATGTATTCTGAATGTCTGCTATACCTACGAAGCTGGGACAGACGAGATGGCAGACACCTGAGTAATTACCTCAAGCCATATACATATGTCCAAAATTACGGGTTCTGTAAAACCTATGTATGTACAAAATGAAACTTGATGTATGTGTGAGTAACTGGAAATGTGGCAAATTACTCACATGGCTATAATAAAACAATAAACACAACTTTATAAAATACGCAATAACTTTAAAATTAGGTCATTTATATGCATTACCACACGGACGTTCTGTAGGCTGAGCGTTTCGTTCAGTGGGTTGGTGTGTGGGTCTATGCCACATAATGTTGGGCTTTAGAATTCATATCTCAGTCATGTNAATCAAATCTCAGTCATGTAACAAAAATTTTTGTGTGGTACATTATTGCTGTTTATAACACGTTATTGTTAGAAAAAGTTTATTTCCAGAATCACTTTGCCAATAATACATAAATAACAGCACAGTGCAGTTGACTAGCTGTGGCTATTTGCTAATCAAATTGATTGGTTTCTAATAAGGATGGGTCGGTTTGGTTCTTAGGTTCCAATTTATACCGGTTCTTGAGGTTTGACTCTGAACCGGTTTTAGGTTAACAACAAGTACTCGGTTCTTGGTTCTACACAGCAATGGCAAAACTCTGTTGTCACAAAAATAACTATGGTATTTACTCATATATAGCGCGCCAATAAAGGAAAAAAATTCTGGGATGCGTGTTATACACGGAAAAACAATTAAGGAGTGGTAGCCGTAAACTCTTCGGTGATGTTTGGAGGGAACAGTCCATTATCTCATCTCTCGCTCTTACATCAACACTCCTCTCTCTTCCCACGCTCTTTTGCTCTCAGTCCTCCCTCATAAACAGCACTGCTAGCCGATCGATACATTCCTCCAAGCCTTCTTTGATTGAAAGGATGCCCGCAGGCCTAGAGTATGAGGAAGAAGAGACGTTTATTTTAGAGGTGTCACATTCCAGCATGGCAAAAAAAAAACCTGTGTGTCACTGCATAAAAGATGCAAAAAAAAAAGGCTGCCCAGTTACCATAAAAGAAGCAAAAAAAGATAAGGAATCCGGCCGCCCACCATAGCTGTTGACATTCTTTTAACGACCACCGTAGGTTACAGTTATCGTACAGCACGCCACAATGCTTTGGTTTTAGGGCCACAAGTTATTTAATTAAAGTATTTTCCAAACATATCACAATCACCACATATTAATGTAAAAAAAGAACAATTTTTTACATATTTACTAACCTTAAATAAATTTAATACAAGTTTATCTGTATACATTAAAATTTTGATACCCCCCTATTGCTATGGCGTATAATAGGTATTGAATCTGCTCTCGGCGTGAGGCGCCAGCACTTGATGCTAGCCCTCAGTGTTAGGGCGTAGGAATACGTCACCACTATTGTCCCTAGATCCAATTTACCAAATGAATTCACCTTGTTTTCAAGTTACCATAAGTCAATTTTATTAATGCTTAACAGGGTCACTTTTACATGTACACACGAGACAACTATCCCCTTCCCTCTTTTTATACGTAGGCTACGTATTGCTTGACGTGGCGATGAGATTCTTCACACTTCCTGTATGACTCTACTTATCTGGCTAGAGGCGCTGGTCTTCTCTCGGCTGGCGACCTGGGACCGCTCCGGCACTTGGTGGGCGTCTCGACGCCTGGACTCGAACTCCTCCTTTCGGCGCCACTCAGCACTGCTCGGTTGACGACGGCCGACTGCCGTTGGCGTCTCGTCTCGGATCCACTCCGCGCTCCACGATTCCCGTCGGCCGACTGCCGTTTTCTCGGCCTCTTCCCGCCTGCTCCGCTCCGCTCTCTCGCTTGACGTCCTCCGACTGACATTGACGTCTTGATGCATTCTCGCGAACTCGTTTCTCCTGACTTCGATCCGCACTTCTAGCTCGACGACGTCTGACTGACTGATCCGTTCCTCCCTTTTCCTCGCGGTTTTGTAGGCTCGATCGCCATATTCAACTTGCACCATCTCTGCACGTGGCCGGGGTGCTTGCCGCGTCCTCCTGGGTCGTAAAACACGTGTGCGGCACTCCGGCGCGCGTGGGTCCGGCGTTGTCCCTCGATTCTGGTCTAGAGTTTAAGTGCTTCGTCCTGCACGTGCTACTTGGTGGGTCCCCTGGTCGTAAAACACGTGTGCTGCACTCCGGCGCATGTGGGTCCGGCGTCGCCCCTCGACTCTGGCATGGAAGTTTATTGTTCCGTTCTGCACGTGCGGGAACACTTGGGTGGCCTCTTGGTTCTGCGCACGTGTTCCTTCCGCTGTCCCCGGATATTGTGTGGCTATTATTCCCGCCCNGGGTGGCCTCTTGGTTCTGCGCACGTGTTCCTTCCGCTGTCCCCGGATATTGTGTGGCTATTATTCCCGCCCGCTCACCAAAAACTCTCATGGTTTATTGCGGTAGCCAGCCTGGGATGGACGCAGCCGATGGTGTGTTCTCGGCGTCCCTTGGCAGCTGCAAAACGCAGCTGTGCCCGCGCCCGTGTGTCTTCCGTTGTCTCCAGATATCGTCTGCACGTGCAGGAATATTTGCACGTGCAGGAATATTTGCACGTGCAGGAACATTGGGTAGCACGCCTTTGCAGCTGCGAGGTGCGGTTGCGCCTTCCTGGCGTCATTCTTCCGGCACGTCCGCAAAACCCTTAGTATTTATTGCGGTCGTCCGCCTGTGAGTTTTTCCAGAGCGTGTCTTCTGACGAATAAAAATATAGGGACGCAGAATGCGTCAAATTATCTTCACACTTTGTTATTGTTCAATTCTTCCATAGGTTAAATAAAACATTTAATGAATTTTACCTGCATTGGTTTAATAAAGTTGCAAGCAAAAGGCAAGTATTCAAAATAGAACCGAATACTGGAACCGATATTTAAATTGTAGAATCAGCACCGGAATCGACATTTTTTGTTATTCGACCCATCCCTAGTTTCTAAATTAGATAATTTGAGCTGTGTAGCGTAAGTAATGTTCACAGGCACACATAAAAGCCTTAAGTTTAATATTTTGATAGTTTTGCCATCTTTTGGCCTTCTAACCATAAAAGCGTGTTAAATTATAAAAAGCACAAGATTGATTATTATGCTTATTAAAGAACATATGTAATAATACATAGGCATAGCTGAGTTGAGGGGGGATGATATCGGGACATGGTGTTAAATGGTTATTTACAGTAGTTTGAGTGTGTGTGTATGCCCGTGTGTGTGTGTACGTGTGCACGCATATGTGAACGAATATGTTTGTTCACAAAAATAAGCTTCTCTGACAGAAAATGTCTGCTTTGAAATATGATTGTGATATTCAAAGTTAGGTTTGGGACAAAGGTAAAGCTAACAGGCTGGCTGCCTGTTTCCATTGGCTAGAATCAAGAATTAAAACAATATTGGAAACTGCAAATACAGAGGACGTGTTTCCACATGACAGATAAGCCCATACTACCTGATCCTTAATGCATAATTTTTTTATCGTAAACTTTGCTGGCATCGAGTTATTGCATTCAACCGATGTTTAGTAGAGAAATAGTTATATTTTGTAATGTAGTCTGAAGTAGAATATTGCGACTTCCTTTGTTATGTCTAGTTTTCATGCGCTCATTAGTGTTATCATTACTGATAATAACTTACATGTAAACTTTTCCCGCACTGTTATGAGTTCGAGTTTTGAGTGAAGAATATAAAATGGTGTGCTGTGTTACACTCGTGTAACTGTAAACACACATAGCTGCCAGCTAATAACAACAGAGACATTGGTGATGCTTATGCGTTATCATCTCATCAATGTCCTTTTCCTACAGTATGCATAAGGTTTTCTGCTTAATGAGATGCACACTCATACAGCGTTCGCATTTGTCCAAGTACGTAAATGTTGTACTTGTCTTGGGAAATGACATACACATGTACATAAGGAAACTAATGTGTGTACGTCTCCCGCCCATACAGCCGATAGGCTACTATTTTGACAAGCGATTTATAAGTGTTTCTTAATTGTTATCCCTAATATTAATTTTTTTAAAGAGTGGTATGGAGGTATTAGTTTTTGAAAAAAAGCCACTGAGAAAAGTTCCTAGCAATTCTTTAACCTCTAATAATCTAGAACAGCCGGGATGAACATAACTAGTTTTCTTCGTGATTTGTTATATATACCGGACTTGGCAATGAATTTATAGTTAATATGCAGGGTAATGAGAACAGTGCCAATTTTTTACAAGGTAAAGCATGGATGAGTATAAAAGTTATATCAAAATTCGAAAATTAATTTTTATTCATACCATTATTAGTGTTGAAAAAAATTTCCTTTAGTTTTTACAAGTTTTAATAATACATTATGGATACCTGCGCGTAATGCGTCACTTATTCATTCCTTTCTTGGAAAAATGTCTATTATTAATAGCAACACTTTCAATTTCATGCGCTTTTCAGCTACAGCTTGAGACCTAAAAATTTAGCAAACGCGATAATGTGAAAAATTATGTGTTTTTAAAATAATAAAAACAAAAAATTACAATTTTTTAAAATTTGAGCTGTAATTAACAAATTGTACAAAATGCTGTAGTATTTTCGCGAATTATTGTTTTGTCACACAGTTGCTTCTTACAACGTATTTTGTGTGTTTTTGCATATTCAAATACGAATGCATGCAGAGTTGGTCTGTTGATTTCTTCGATTTATCACCATAAACGAAAACATGTTTTACTTTCCGTAACAAGTGTTTACGGCCATAAATAACATGATTGCAAGTGATAATGCGTCACTTTGAGTTAACATTAGGGATGGGTTGGTTCGTTTCCAATTAATACTGGTTATTGAGGTTTGACTCTGAACCGGTTTTAGGTTAACAACAGTTACTCGGTTCTTGGTTCTACACAGTAATGGCAAAACTCTGTTGTTACAAAAATAACTATGGTATTTACTCATATATAGCGCGCCCTTTTTTCCCCAACATAAAGGAAAAATTTCTGGCGTGCGTGCTTTACACGGAAAAACAATTAAGGAGTGGTAGTTGTAAACTGTTCCGGTGATGTTTGGAGGGAAGTGTATGGGAATAGTCTGTTATCTCATATCTCGCTCTTACATTAGCACTCCTCTCCTCTCTCTTTATCACTTAGGCCCCCCCCCCTACCGTAAACAACACTGCTAGCCGATCAAAAAAAACCAGCAAGTCACTGTGCAAAAGACGCAAAAAAAAAGGGCTGCCCAGGCACCATAAAAGAAGCAAAAAAGGATAAGAAATCCGGTGCCCACCACAGTTGTTGACCTTCTTTTAACGAACTTTTGTAGGTTACCTTTATTATACAGCACGCCACAATGTTTTGGTTTGAGGGCCATAAGTTATTTAATTAAAGTATTTTCCAAACATATCACCATCACCACATATTAATGTAAAAAAAGAATAATTTTTTACATATTTACTAACCTTAAA
>NQII01009527.1:28310-38412 GCA_002778355.1 Clitarchus hookeri | reverse complement strand
ATTTAAAAGAAATATTTGTTTTGTTCATTATGTAAAGTTGTGTGTTTATTACGGTGCATAATTTTATATCTTTTGGTGTCCAGATTCTTGAATTTTTGTGTTTCCCTCTTATAAGGTTTTCCTGCTTATAGTGTCACTTTCTTGTGGACCCCTGAAGAACCTTATAAGAGGGTTCCACTGTATTCAAAATACATAGAACCGAATACTGGAACCGATATTTAAATTGTAGAATCTAAATTGTAGAATCGGCACCGGAACAGGAATCTACATTTTTGGTTATTCGACCCATCCCTAGTTAACATTTTAGTGTACGGCCCTGCATGTTTATTTGCTCACTAAGAAATCCCCATCCTTGTAGTGTTCACATCTACCAAGCAACACGTAATCTATGGAATTCGCACCAACTAGCTCGCTGAGTTTGTTTACATTCATAGCATCTTCACGTTTTATACAACAATTATTTATTTTTTACAAAGCAGCGCAGCTGTCGAAAATGAGTATTTATGGTTTTATTTATGTAGAATATATTTGAAATTGAATTATAACGTATTTTAATATTGTGTTCTTCCAGCTAACTGTATTTTTTATCATACATATTCTCTGTAAATATGTGCTGTAAAAAATGACACGTTTTGAGCAAGCGAAAGTTTTGTTAGTGGGCCTAACAAAAAAATCTGTTGTTGAAAGTTCAGATAGTTAAAAACGTAACGGTTACAAGGCACTTTTATTATTTTTTTTTAAACAGTGCTTTTATAATTGTGTATAAATTGTTTACATTAGTCTCTTCGTGAAACAGTATGCCCTTGTCAGTGCATTGTGGCCATTGTTTCAGGTGTCGGGCAGAATACAAAATCTTAAGTAAGAAAATGTGAAATTGTTTTTAATGTTGTCTGTTGATAAAGGAAACTAGTGGTTTTGTCTTTAAAACGTAACTGTATATTTCTCTGGGAGTTAGGTATTTTTGCAAGGAAATAACAATTGTTAAAAAACACCGCTTTTCAATAGGAATAACACTGCCAACTTCAGGTTTTACGAATAGTGATATTTCTCAAATTATGTATGTCTTTATAAAGAGCTCATGAAAAATTCTAGCAATTCTCATGCAGAAACCTGCATTTTCGTAGGAAGAAAATAACACATATTTTTGGGGAAAATAACTCCTACTTTTTCAGGTCTTTAGTTATCACTTATCCACTTAACACTTAACACATTCCCCTTCTAGATTGTGAGAATGATAGTGTTCAAGAATTAGTTGTTCAAAAGATTGGCTAAGCAGAATCACTGACAATGATATCAGATGGATGGACTGGTGTACAGGAAATCTTTTGATGAACATAATGTTTGCCACACCTGAACCAATATTCTTGAAAGCAATTGCTACAAAATCTAATTACCATACAGGAGAATACATAGCCAACCTATTGAGTGTATAAATTGATAAGGAACTGGCACCTCTAAAGTACAAGCTCTTGTAACCAACATGGAAGCTGCTTGGCAGGTTTTAATAGGAAAGTATCCACACTTAGTAATATTTGGCTGTCTTGCACATGGGCTACATCTTCTGGCACAGGACATTAACAGTTTAAATACAATTCAGACAATATTGGCCAAACTGCAAGGCAATTGTAAACATATTCTGCAATCATCATGTTGCTAATCAGACACTTAAGAGAATCAAGGAAAGGGGAGTTAACTTTTTTCGCCAGGGGAAACTAGATGGTGTTCAGCTACTAGGTACTTAGATAGTTTGCTGCCAACTAAACAGTCTGCAATTTGCATCTATAGATGACACTGTGACAGCATCACATATTATTCCTACAAACATTCGTAACCAGAGTCTTGACAATTATGTGTTCTGGATGAAAGTTCAGTCAGCATATGACCTATTACTATCAATATCAGTAGCAATAAAAAAACTTGAAGGAAAAAACACACCTACTCTTTCAGATGTTGCCAAGATATTAAAGAAACTTAATGAAGATGTCCTTGATTTGGTACCTTCTTCAACTCTTACCAAAAAAGAATAAAAGTTAAAAACTATTTAGAGTTTTGCTCTTGTACAATTCACTTAGCAGCACATATTTTGGATCCTAAATATTGTGGGCAACATTTGTCAGAAAATGAATTACTTACTGCACTTGATAAAATCATGGACACTGCATAAAACATCCCAAACATTGATGAAGTAGCTGTGATGGCAGACTTGGCAGGATACCGTGCCAAACATACTTTGTGGAGTGGCGACATCATTTGGCGGGCAGCAGAGAATATCTCTTCACTTAAATGGTGGAAGGGATATTGCACAACTGTACAGTTATCCAAAGTTGCTACAAGGATTCGGAGTATTCCATCAACAGCTGCCTCATGTGAACGCAACTGGAAGGCATTCGGCACAATTAAAACAAAAAAGAGGAATAGGTTAACAAGCGAACGCACTGCCAAGCTAGTTTCTGTTTCTCAGAATCTCTTTTTTGTTATTACTGCAAGAGAATCCATCAAATCCAAGTAAACAAGAATCTTGTGGTACGAGCAGCATCAGTTCTATGGACATGGACACAACCAATAGCAACAACTAAGAGTGAGATTGACTACATTTTTTGCACAATTGCAATGTACCGTGTTATGTAATGTCATTTCAGTTGCTAAAAATTATTAATCCAAGTGAGTAGTGTAACCTGCCAGGAATTATAAATATATTGTCTAGGAAACATTTTTGACAGTGTATTTAGTGACTTTTCAAGCATATTGCCTTTAAGGAATCATATCATTCACATTTTCTTTTTTATGTTTAATTAAATCTCATAAACCATGATTGATTTATGATTTGCTTAGTTGTAAAATTTACATTACTGATAGAATATAGAACTTCAGATTTGTTTATGACTTATGTGTAAACTGTACATTTGTTCCACCAAATCCTCAATCCATTTTGAGTTAGAAAAATTTTCCCATCCAAAACTTTCCTGAAAACCCACATCTCTGCCACCAACAAGGTTTCTTTTGTCAAGGCATGGAAACAATTCCAGGCTCTACAGAGCCCGAGGCCTGCTGTTCCCTACAGTGTTGTTGTCAAGGCTCTACCAACAGTAAAGGATGTGTGTGAGTGCACTGAAGCCACAGCGAGTTCTGGCAACCCAAACCACGACAGTCAGTACGCAGTATGGCCCAACTGAGAAAAAGCTGTCCTAACCTGCTGTTACCAAATCTCTGCAGAAAGCTTCTGCGAAAAAAGTCGCCAAGCCAAAGACTTGGTCACATCCCTTCTTGGGAGTGAACCTGGTAAGCAGGATCTCATCGTCAAATCGCCAACTCACCAGCCTATCTCTCCTGAGCCCAAAGTTGAGATGCTGGTTAATATTGATTCGCAAAACACTGACGAAGGGTCTGGAGGCTTTAAGCCAGTGATCAACAGACAGAAGGGGAAATCAAAGTAATTGTTTCCGCACACTTCCTTTCCATAACTCTTGTCTCTCCTACAGTGGAACTGCTGAGATTACTTAAATAATATTGAAGAACTCTTTAACAGCTCTTAGTGTCCCTCACCCCTGCAGTCATTTGTCTTCGTGTTAACGGACCGTTTTCTTGGTGGTGTCTGTCTTGTGGTGAAGGATTCTGTTTATCATGAAGTTGTTGTCCTTCACGCTGCTCTGCAGGCAGTGGCGGTTAGGGTGTTGCTCGATGTGTTGTCACTATTTGTAGTATTTATGTACCTCCAAACCAGCGTGTCAGTTTAGTTGACTTGGAGGAGCTTTCATCTCTGCTCCCACCTCCATTTATGATCATTAGTGACTTCAGTGCTCACTATTAGATATGGGCTTCTGACCACAGGGATGGCCGGGGTCGTGTAGTTGAATCAAGAGTCACGAGTTCTAATGTTGTTCTGTTGAACACTGGTACTCGTACGCACTTCACCACTCACATGGGCACTTTGTCTTGTATTGATATATTTTTTTGTATCCCAGCTTTGGTCACCCACTTTGATTGGTCTGTTTACCCATATCGCTGTGGGAGTGACTAATACCCAATCATATTGGATTGAGTGTGGTTTGCTTCCTTACCCATACCACCTTGGTGGGTTCTTAAGAAAGCTGACTTGGCTCATTCCCAGCGTTACCTTCACTGCTGAGGTTCCCCTTGATGCAGTAGTGTCATTTCAGCTTTTTAACTGGGGTGGCAAGACCTACTGGGTGGTATGGAAGGAGGAAGGGGGGTCCTCCCCTGGCAAATGTTTAAATAAACTAGTGTTAAATGGTTAGTTTTTGAGGCTTTTTCAGACTATTTTTACCACAAAATAATTGCTAATATTCTCTATTTACCCTAAAACAGTCAGTGTTAATTACTAGGTTCAATAACCAAACCACTTGTGAAGTAGATATCATTCACACACAACTCAAGAGTAGGCCTATTTTTAATTGATTGAGTGCTCAGCCTTTTTTTTATCATGAAAGTAAAAACCAAACAAACAACATAAGTCATAAGTTATTTTTATACAAAATGAAGTCTTCTCTTTTGTCATGAATTAAAGTCCTCAATAACTTTGGAAATGTCTACATCAACACTCCTTTCGATAGCCAAAAGAGCTAACGAGGTCAACCTCTCCTGGCCGATCATGTTCCTGGTGTATGTTTTCATCCGCCACAAGCACGAAAAAGACCTCTCACAGGATGCTGAGTTCATTGGAATTGTAAAAACGGTAAAGGTAAAGTTCAAAAAGTAGAGGGAACACACTTTTCAAAGACTTCTCTACAAAAACGACAGCTCTTTCTTAAATATTTTTGTTTTTTGACTTTTCCATTTTGTAAAAACATCTCAGTTCAGACAGAAGAAGTTCATTGTCGAAAGTGTAATATTTGCACACATACTGTACACTGGTCTACGTCAGTTCCACCTAGAACTTTGCTTAAGTGGTTAGGTACATCTAGGTTGTTTTCTTGAAGCCCGGCCTCTATCTCTTGGTTTAGGATGTCAATAACTGACCAAAGGATTGCAACTTTGTAATACTGTTCTACAGATTCAAATGAAGCTTTACTCCCTCCCTAAAATTTGGAGGGAATTTTACCCTTTCTTGGCAGCTCAGCTGCTCTAAACCCTGCACTTGCCAGCTATTTCTGTGCAGTGATTGAACAACTGAGTAAAAAACTCATCTGTTCTGAAGGATTGTAACACTTCAAGTGTGCTGGTTTTTTTTTTTTTATAACAGATTTCACAACTTCTTAGGTTACACTGCTTGCCTGAAGGGTCTTTTGATAGTAAGTCACATTGTGTTAGAACTCTCCTGAGTAATAGCAAGTCAAATACAAAGTTTAAGTCCTCCATACTGTACAACTGTATTTTGCAATTTTTTGTAAATTATTGAGATTTTTACTTCAAAATACTGGGTTGGACAATTCTGGGCTGACAATTGCCACCTCCGAATTACGCTTATGCCTTGATGTGAACGTGGTAGTGGCCCTATTCAACTCATCATCATATCAGCTGGGGAGGCTGCCATCCTTCACTTTTCGCCTCATGGTTGCAGGCGTGTTACTTTGTGGAGTGACTAATGCAGGGAATCTGTCAGTGCCTGACGACATGCGCTCAGAAGCTTCAGTACTCACCCCACTCAATCTACTCTGGAGCTCTTCCGTGTCTGTTGGGCTTGGGCGTCATGTGTCATCGACAGCTGGCAGAAACCCTGGAGAGACTTCATTTCGTTGCTCATGGTACAAGCTATCAGTAATTTTATCTGGTACAATGTTCGGAAGCTCTGCAGACAATCTCTTAGCACATAGGTTCCCTTCCTTCGGGTCAATAATACTGTTGTTATAGATGGACAAACACAGCAGATTTGTTGGATCATTATTTTTTGGATGTTTTGAGCAGTGTGCATAACACTCCCTCATTTTGAGCCTTCAAGGAGTCATGCTAGATAGAGGATGTTCTCATTGGTTGCTCAGGTGAGGATAAATACAACCAGCCTTTCACTCTTCTTGAGTTGGAGCAGTCTTTATTGCTCTCGAAGCATACTCTTTTAGCCATGAAAGTATCCATTATGCTATGTTACAACACCTCCTACTCAATGGGAAACTGTTTTGCCAAAGATCTTTAATAACTTCCGTAGCTCTGGTGTTTTTCCGTTGAATTGGTGCAAGTCAATCCTTGTACAGATTTTGAAACCAGGGAAAGTCATGTGAGAGGTTTCCAACTATAGTCGGTTCACGACTGGAAGAGACTTTCTTGAAGCCCTGCTAAAGATCTACTTTCAAGCCCATTTCGTATCCTTCCACCAAAGGTAAACAAACATTGCCACGTGACTGCCATGTGGCAGTCACATGGCAATGTTTACATGCAATGTTTACATTTGACTGTGTGTGTGTGTAGATGAGTTCGTACATGCATGTACCCATTATAAAAGCAATGTATATATTATTAATGTATATTCCACATTTTACCTTATTCTTAGAGCATAATATAAACTACAAATGTTCTAATTATCATTTAATTTCTAAATTATAATTTTTATGCAGAATACATTTTTCTTCCACAATCAATCAAAAAATTCGTCAACATAACACGTATCCTGCAACAACCATAAGCTGGCACAGTATTTTGCAAATTGGTGTTTACTGTTTACATGATGTGTAGGTTGGTCACAATGTCTGCCAAAATTTACTGAAATTATATAAAACATAGAATACCAACCTATTACCCTCACCACATGTGTCTGTAAGACCATGGAACGTTCATCGCTTCTTCGCCAGTCTCATGTGTAGTCTTGTCTGTACATATATCAGGTACACGTTATTTAGTTTTGATAGTCTATATATGTTAATTTTGTGTACATTTTTCAAGGAATGCCGTCAAACTTCTCAAATTAAGTGAGGGAGAAGAGTTGCTTTGTTTGTCCTTTTCCAAATTTTTTTTATTATTATCTTAAAGGTTTTCATCCTTATAAATGCCAATGTTAAAAATAAATGATAAAGTATTTCCCTAATTATCTGATATTTTAGCAGGAAGGGAACGGAGCACCACCGAAAATAGTAACATTTCAAACATGGCAGCATGTAGCAGACACTACTGCAGTTTTTATCAATAAGCTTGGAAAAGTGGTACATTTTCGATTCATAATTTCCAAATGTGCTAAAACTAGTGGGAAACAAAGAGAAATTCAGTTTTTGTACATTTTTTTTTGTTTAGGTGCTTATCAAATACCGTTTTATAGTGTTCAGCAGAGTAATTAAAATGTTCTACATAAAACTTGAGCAAAACTCCATAAATATTTTAAAACATATGTTTCAGAAAATAAAAGAAAAGATTGTTTGTCAAATTGACGATTTTGAAGTTATACACTAAACTTTTAACGCGAGGCAATAAAATTCAGACGTAATGGGCCCACATACTTTAATTAATTTTGCTTGATGCATTAGACTAGATCAATGAGAAACGCTAGAGGCGACTTGGTTAGCTGTTCAAAAGTTAAGTTGCATTTATGAGCAAGGCAATGGATAAGTGTGCAACCAATTTATGTGCATCATGCTGTAATGTTGCGGTATACAATAATTAATATATTCTGGAAATATTTATTTTTTCTCATTTTTGTAGAGGTATTTAGAATATCGTGGCAGTAATAATTTGTTTTGTATTTTATATGTTTTCATTTTTCCAAATTTATTATTTTATTTGAGACATTCAACAGTAGTAGTAGACACCATAGGATGTCATTGCACTTTTTCATTGGGTTAGTAAGCGTGACATGTAGCCGATGTGTTTCGATACATGATGAAATAAGGAAAGTGCAGGTGGTCACATTTGGCTGATGTGACCCACCGCTCGAATGTAAAACTATATTTCCAAAGCCACATCTGCATTTGTGTGCTGGTTTTAGACATTCCTGCACCATGTGATGCTACGATTGGGCCATGTTCAAATGATGAAACTTTTGATTGACATTTAGTGCAGGTACGACCCTTGTCGGGCAACAGAAGTAACAGAAGCTGAGAAGCACTCGTCCAGAGAGGAACAGCGAGCCATCGTCACTCACACCGGCAGCACCCGTGACTTCAACCTTCTTTTACATTTCGGACATTTTTACACATCTACTATATTTATTTCCGCTGGTGTGAGGAGTCGTTTGGGCGCAGGAATTGAAAGTAGTGATTCTCTCCTGTCTTCTTGGTTTAATTATCCGCGAAGTGAGAAGTTTTTCAAGTGAATATTAACAGGCCGTGATTCTGTCTCTTTCTTGTTTTTATTGCCACGAGTGATAAATATATTTTGGTATGTCGCTATTGTAGAAGAAACTGCAATAAATCTTCAGTGAACAGTTATTGCTTGGTCATTAATTTATTTGAAAGTATTTTAATGCCCGAATATAATTTTGTGGTAAAGAATACACTTTACATTAAAAATAAATTAAATTCTTTATATGACTAGGAAAAATCAAGAATATGTACACAAGCATACTTCTATATAAATTCTTGAACCTTTTTAATAAGTACTATGTCATTAACTCACGTAGAGAGATTTATTGGTTTTATTCGCACAAAAGTAAGATTGTGTCAGTGTAGTAGATGTGTTGTGTGAGTACCTTCCAACTTAAGTCAAACAATACTTCTCATTAAAGCTCAGGAGCCCCTACAGAATAACATTACAAAACATACATAATGTATAACATTTTACAGTGTATGTGGTTGACCATTTGTATACAGAGATTGGGAAAGTTTATAAAACATTTTGACCTAAATAAATGAACATGTGACGGTTAGAAATGGCAGTTACGTCTCCGTCAGACACAGATTTCTTTGGTGCTGGACAGAGACACGGGCTATAACTCACTGAGGAAGAGTTTGAATGATCTGTCGCCTGGTAGTAACCCTGCTGCGGTATAGGGTGGGGCATGTAGCCCTTAGACACGGCACAAAGTTGGGTGTGGCGATGATGGCTCTACGCACAGTCGGCTTTGACAAGGGCACACTAATACCTGTGCAGTGGGCTTCACGCAGGGTAGATCCTGGCTCTGCGGATGCTGACTGGATTGGTTGGCTCCGGCGGCGAGCTGCTGGGCGTCGCAGGCAATCTTCTGGGGTGGGTGGAAAAGGGAGCTACGGGGAACTGGGAGGTAAGGCCTTGCCAGTTGTTGAGCGGCTAGAACTCGATTCCTTGGGGAGGGACTGCTGAGGGCAGACGGCAATGGGTTGCAGAGCAACTGACTAGGTTTAGAGGCAGTGCTACCCTCTTAACTCTCCATCTTGCACCGCTTCTATGGGTGAAGGACATACAGGAAGGTACTAAAGTCCACCACACGAAGGAGGAGCAGGCGGCGAGTCCCCTGGCTACTAAAGTGTAACCAGAAGGGATTAGGCCAACCAGAATCAGTCCTGTCACTCCACCCGGCGAAGTTCAACGTGGTGGATGGAGTGGGTTAGCTGATCTGGATGTCTAGCCACTTTGTCGCGTGTGTGCCTAGTGGTTGTGGCTCTACCTTACAATGTTCCAAATACCGGAGTACTTGGTTCAAGGTACGAGTTGCCGTCGACGGTGTTATGTTAGTTTTGGCAAAGTGGGTTTCAAGACACGGTTTCTTGCTTCTCCTTTGTGGGTTTGATGTCCACAAGGTCTGAAGTCACAATCACCCTAGAATAAGCACACGGTGTTAGGTAAGAATACGTGTTTATTCCCCAGAGGAATAGACACGGTGGCCCGTACTATCTCCTAGCTATCAATTGTACTGTAACCAGCGGAAGCAGACTACGTTAAACCAGGTGAAGGGGACCTGGGGCAAAACTAACAAGAGCAGAAAATAAGCTAGGTAGCTAAGACAAACCGACACTAACTATTCTACACTGTTGTCCAGAAGGGACTGAGGGTTCACTACCAAAGTGTTAGCGAGTGTAAGGGGGCGAAGACTTCTTCGGGGGTCTCTGGATGCAGGTCTAGAAGACTTCTGGAAGGCTGGCTGATCTCTCGTGAGGAAAGCGGTAGGCAAGAGCTCCAGCACGAGGTGGTGGAGTGATCTGCACAGTATACAACTGACGTTCTGGGGCTGCGCACTGGCGTCTATAGTTGGCCGGCGCAGGTCCGTCGGCTGGTTGGGTATCTTCGGACGTGGGCTCCTCCCTTAGCA
>NQII01009527.1:14877-28180 GCA_002778355.1 Clitarchus hookeri | reverse complement strand
TCCTCCCTTAGCAGCGCTGGCCACATTCTCTTGATGGAGACTGGAAGTGGTTGTTTTCCTTGTGTGTGGGTTGCGTCTCTGCCGTCCGCTTAGGGACAGTGCTGGGCTTCGTTGCCAGTTTCTGTCGCACGCGGGGGTGATTACAAGACATGTGATGTCTGACATAATAGCGCAGGCAGCTTTGGCTGCCATGTCCTTGGGTGCCTCTTGCCTAGGGGTGTGCTGGTTGGCTCTGGAAGCAAGCTGTCCTGGGTTCAAACCCAGCTGACGTCACATGTAGATGAGGCGGAGTCATAATTAATTATCATGCCAGTACGCGTCACGCATCAAAATAATACGGAACAAGAATAATATTACGATTTTTATCTATGTCCTGACATATTTTATAGCTGATTGGATCATAAAACAACTGTTGAGAAAATATAGATAAGACAATAGTACAGAAATGAAACTAAGAACTTTAAAAGAAAACGTTTTCTTATTTACTCAATGAAACAAGTTACCGCAATGCTGCCCATATTATTTTAGTGAAATGTTTGTGATTCATGATTTCTGAAATACATTATGGTGGCAATTACTGGTAAAACTCTATAATTACTAAATTGAAGTTCTTCAATATTATGCAAAAAAAGTTGTAAAAGTTTTCTAAAATAACAGATGATTAAAATGAAATATTGCTACGAATTCAGTTGAAGAGCATACATTAGCACACGTGATAAATTGGCTGCTGAGCTAAAATTAAATTGAAATCCACAATTCAATATATTAGTTTGGGCAGCTCAAATAATTAAAATATAATAATTCAATCATGATTATATAGAGAAATAAGAATCAGCGATCATTATCATAACAAAGTGTGCTGTATAGTTCATTTGTTGTCTGAAATTCATTGTAGATAAGAGTTGGAGATCTTGTTGCACTCCAAAGTTAATTAAATTCACATAAAATCATCATTTCCATAGCATGTTGTAATGTTGCCTCGCGTCAGGGCGCCATATATGTAACGTTGCTTATGCTGTTTATGCCCACCATAATTGTAACGAGGCAGCCTCATAGTTAGGCGCCATATTTGTGACGTTCCACGCAGCGCATTCGGAAGCCTTATTTGTAATGATGAAGTGTCTGTGATGACGGCTCAAAGTTACCACTCGGCTAGCTCAGATGGTAGTACAGTAGCATGAAACGTTAAAGGCGCAAGTAAATATAAATAAAGTCCAATGTTTGTTTATTACTCTGTACTTTTATTTACTGGAAAGAATGAAACAGTTCACATACAATCGTCAGGCATGCAGAGTATGAACCAGTTTCCAGTCAAACTAACAGAGAGCAGCCCCACAGTCGTTTAATTATTCATTTACGTCTCGAAAAGTTGCCTCGTCAGAATATTAATAATTAAAGACCTCCCACACCGGCGTAGAAATCAAACGAGCAGGGTTAAGTTGCCGGTGTGGGGGCTAGTGCCACACCAGACGCGGCCTCGACGACTACTGAAGTTTACTGCCTGTTATCGACTGACTTGAATGGCAACAGGCACATGTGTACTTGTGCTGCCTATCACCCCCCTCTCCTCAGATAAGGGCCTGGCGTGGGCTGCCACGCACGCTCTCCACCCGTTATCCGAAACTGCATCGGGCAAAACTGTTGACGCTACTGAAAAAGCAACCGGATGCCTGATAAACAAACTATCACGGTAAACGAATCACCACGACTTTAATTTTGTAACCCGATAAAAATATTATGAAGCTTAGCAAAGCGAATTAAAATGAGAAACACGTGTCCTGAAAATTAATAATACTGCGTCGTTACAATGTACTATGCACACAATACAACATTAAAACAATACTTGGGGATAACATTTCAATCAACTTCAGCCAAATAAGCACAACAAATAATCGCCTAATTATTATAGACTGAATAATATGGCAGTGAATCCAAGCTACATTTTAGAATTCTTTTCAGAAACAGAACAGAAATATTCCAAACATTCATTCAACATTACATTCAAATATGCTACCAAAGCAGTCACAATAGACAACACTTTCATAGAGTTACAAGTTCATAGGGAATTGATGGTATAGACAAAATTAAAATTACACTTATTATGAATGATTCAATAAAATAAAAATAATTTCAATAAATAAAGCAATTAATTAAACTAGGGATGGGTCGAATAACAAAAAATATCGGTACCGATTCTACAATTTAAATATAGATTCCAGTATTCGGTGCCATTTTGAATACTTGTATTTTGCTTGCAACTTCATTCAACCAATGCAGGTAAAATTCATTAAATGTTTTAGTTAACCTACCGAAGAACAGAACAATAACAAAGTGTGAAGATAAGATTTAATGTTTACAGATAAACTTTTATTAAATTTATTTAAGGTTAGTAAATATGTAAGAAATTCTTCTTCTTTTTTTTTACATTAATAGGTGGTGATTGTGATATGTTTGAAAAATACTTTAAGTAAATAACTCGCAGTGGTGCTAAATGCCAAAACATTCTGGTGTGACTTTAACCTATGGTCATTAAAAGAATGTCAACAACTCCAGTGGGCCACCAGTTTCCTTTTTTCTTTTTGCTTCTTTTTTCTTTTCTTCTTTTTTTCTTTTTGCTTCTTTTTTCTTTTCTTCTTTTTTTCTTTTTGCCTCTTTTACCAGCTGGCTACTATTTTTTGTTTTTGCTTCTTTTACTAATTGGCGTCCTTTTTCTTTTTGCTTCTTTTATGCAGTGACCTGCTGGCTTTTTTTGCTGAATGCCACACCTTTAAAAAAAACTTTTGCTTCTTCCCTTCTCCAGCCCCCTTCCCAGCCTTATAGGGAAACAAAGAAGGCATGGAGAAATGTATCCATTGGCTAGCAGTGTTGCTTACAGAGGCAGGCTTGAGTGATAAAGACAGAGAAGGGAGAGGAGTGATGATGTAAGAGCGAGAGATGAGAGACTGTTCCACTACACTTTCCTCTAAACATCACCCATCTCCAAACAGTTTATGAGTACCACTCCTTAATTTTTTTTTCATGTAAGGTATGCACCCCAGAATTTTTTTCCTTTATTTTTGGGGAAAAGGGAGCCCTATACAGGAGGTAGTTATTTTTGTAAGGACAGAGTTTTGCAGTAAATTTATTGCTGTGTAGAAACGAGAACCGAGAAGTTGTTGTTAATCTAAAACCGGTTCCGAGTCAAACCTCAAAAACCGTNTGCGATTCCTGGCCGAGTGCAATTTCGCTGCGATCTTGGAGCACTTCCGACCATACATGGCTCGATGCCAGTCGGTCAAAAACCCGCAAGAAAAAACCTTTATACTTCTAGAGGCCTTAAGCTCATTTCCTCAAGTTTAATAATTATACTTCCTTCATCTTATTTCCGGAAATTCCAGGTAATTTTTAATAACACTAACACAACCTCTGACGAGCGAGTGAAACGAGTACACAACCGATTTTAGCTGTTTGCAGAGCTTATTAAATAATTATTTTGACCCTTAAGGACTTAATTTAAAAACATTTCAACTTCAAGGTTATGCTCTTAAAAGATCCCTTAAAAATTCTACACTTCGTAGAAATTTTTTCAAAATTATCGATTTTTATAAAAACCTTTAGTTAACCTTAAATTGGTGAAAATTTTCAATTCCAAGTTTTAAAGCACTTCTAGTACTACATAAGGCTTCGATCCACCCAACTCGCGCCATTCTAAAACAACTTTTATTTTTCCCGATAAAATTCAAAATCACCAGGTCTCTCGTGCATCACACGAGAGAGCGGCCATCTTGTGGCGACAGCAGAGGCCTCGCAATAGGCGGGACCTCTCGGCCAATCACGGAGCTCCAGCTTCGTGAAACCAAAATCTCCTTTTCTTGTCCGCTCTTCAAGCGAATTTAAAAAACTTTAAACAATAATTAGAATAAAAACATATCAAAAACATAAAATAAATGTTTTTAAGTAATAAAATGTGCCCTCCGCGCATTTTACGCATACATTACCGTCTTAAACGAAGTTTCTTGTTACCTACACTCATCGCTCGTCGGAGACACAATAATACTTAACTTAAATACATCTTCAATGTATTTAAAACCAAATTTCAACAAAAATCTTCTTACTCTCAAACCTGATAACTTTTCGTGTCACGAACTTACAAACTTAATCTAACTTAATTAAACTTTGGCACTTAAAATAAACTTCAATTCTTATTGCAAAAAGAAAAAACCTGTAACTTTTCAAAATTTCTTGTATTAAATTTAACATTCCCCCACTTTAACGTCAAACCCAACTAAAGTAAAATCACAACCCAGGCAGAGCTGCCTCCCTCCTCTACTCCTGTACAGGCAGGAGAAGGGGAGGGAAATAATTTTAAAACACCTGGGCCAATCTGGGGAAACTCAGTCGGCTCATAAAGTAAATGTTAGCTGCAGAGGGCAACCTCTGTAACTACAGTTTGGAATGGTGCAGGGAGTTGGGAGGGGGCCAATCTAGCTCCTTCCTAATCTCCCTGTGTGTTCGGTGACCAACCCCATTGGGTGGTAATGGGCCCCTCACGGGGCCTGATCTACCCCCGCTCTGAGCTTCGGCAGTGATAGAAATGGCTCAAAAACCGTTATAAATTGGAACTGAAGAACCAAACTGACCCATCCCTAAATAAAACTAATAAAATTATTGACTTGTTATTTAGGTTCAGAAACAGTGGAGGTAAATAAATAAACTAATTAATTAATTAATTAACATATAAAACATACTGATGTTGAACAAGTAAAGTAAATAAACATAATTCTGGAATAAATCCATTACGGCATACAATTTTATGTTCAAGATAGTCGGACTGCTTACGTTAACATACGAAAATACATAATTAAAAAATAGCTTTACCGCCATTAACAGTTTTTCAAAATTATATTTACAATGAACAACTTTTCATAGCTACAGAGCAAAAGTTATTGGGTGAATACCTTAAATATTTACAATGAACAACTTTTCATAGCTACAGAGCAAAAGTTACTGGCTGAATACCTTTCTTTGAAGAGTACTTTTGTTGTCAGCCAAGAGAAAGTGTAAGTCCTATAGCCATGTAATAAATTACAAATTTTTTGAGGCAATTTCTTGGAAAAATAAAAACTTGTTTTAGATAACCATGTAACGACGCAATATATTAATTATCATAATACGCGGTTCGTTATCTTTCGTTTAACGCGGCTTCGTAATATTTTATTGGTATTTGAAATTAAAGCCGTGGGAGTTAGTTATTATGGTAGTTTGTTTATCGGGCATCCGGTTGCAGTTTCATGAAATCTTAGTTTTTGTTATCCGTCAGCATTAGTGATAGAAGCTTTCCGAACTGCGTCAACAGTTTGTGTTCTAGAAGTTTTGGATTATCTTTTACTATGACACAGTTCAGATAGCGTGGGAAGAGCGTGCTTGACACACGCTATGCCCTTATTTGGTTACATTTTATACTCTGTGGAGAGGGGGGGTTGATACGCACGCAGAGACTAATACTCCTTGTGCCTACCGCCGATCAGCAGTAGACTCTCAGTGCTCGAGCAGTCGATAACCGGCACTCGCCGAGGCCACGTCGGGCGTGGCTCATAACCCCCACTCTGGCAAACTTGATCTTGCTCGTTTATTTCTCCACCGGTGTGGGAGGTTGCTGCCTCTGTTTTTCTTCTTGCGAGGCAAGTTTTCAAGACATAAATTAATAATTAAACGACTGTGGCGCTGCTCTCTGTTGGTTTGCCGGTAAACCGGTTCGTACTCTGCATACCTGACGATTGTATGTAAACTGTTTCATTGGAATGATAAATAAAAGTACAGAGTAATAAAACAAACGTTGAAGTTTATTTATATTTATTGGCGTCTTTAAAGTTACTACCAACTGAGCTAACCGAGCTGTAACTTCCATTCATCATACCAGGCGAGGAATATTACAAATATGGCGGCCCTAATGCGAGGCAGCATCATTACAACCAGAACAATTAATCTCTGTTAAGCAGTATTCTTAATAAATGGATGTAAAGTCAGTTTCTTACATGCCCCGAAAAATCAGCAAGAGTACAAACTTTTCACTTTCTTTTTACTTTTTTGATAATTCATCACAAAAACACAACATTATGGGTAAAGTCCCGTAAATATTGACAAGGTGATGTCCGTTACTTTGACCAACATATTGGTTGGAGCAGTCGGTTTTCCAACTGTATCTTCCTTCACATTATATACATCTTGTGATTATGATACATGTCAAAGTAGACTACTTGTTTGCCAGATATTATAATGATATTTTAATCTAACATCTTAAAATGAAACCATTATTCAACATAAGTATGTTTGAACAATTATGGACATAGCCGACATAGGCCATTGCTCACACTTCATTGAAGTCTCAGAAAACCTGCTAGGTTAAGTAAAATAACTTAGATTAAAAAAACATAAATAAAATAAATTGGAATGAACAAGCCTGAGTTAGCTGATATCTGCATACATATAATTCTAAGAAGTAATTAAGTCTGAGAACAAATAACAGAATGACACACAAGTATGTGCATTATGAAAGAAACTTAATTACAAACTTATTTCCAAAACAACATGAAATTATGCTATTTTTTGACGTGGATAAATTTATAGCACTTATTGTACGATATCAGCGTAAAACATACTTTAATATGAATGAGAGATTATATTTTTTAACAAATACAGAAACCAGGGTATAATAACTGCAAGGGACATAAAATATTCAAGAGTTTATTAGTATTGGAGGAATATAAAATATTAGAACATGCATGACGTTTAGAACTAGACAATTTATGATGGAAATATAAAATTATTATGTATTTAAAAGAGAAATTTTCTTCTTAATTTTTGATATAATCATTATAGGAAGGAAATTATGAATGTTTAAATGCATTCTGTTAGTGATTCCGTGAAAGCAACTCTGTTCAACAAAAATTCCGCAACACAGACAGCGTGAAGTGTTGTCTGCTGGCTAGAGATGGCGCTGACAATGTTTAAACTTCGCCACTAGCACCTCACAGTGTTCACTGCCACAACTACATGATCAAGACTTGGAAAAGTGTTTGAATAAATCTCATAAGTTTGTCCTGCCCTGCTCTATATCATTTTCTGATGTGCAACTGTTTGAAATATTTCATTTTTTTGCATTTGGTTTATGTTTACAATCCTGCACGGCTGCGGGAAACACCTGCTAACGTCACAAAGACAAATGAAACTCGCACATATTGAAATTTGACCGAAGAAGAACTTGAGGTGGAAATGAACACAGGTGTCAAATTCACAAATTAATATTTCTCATAAAGGGAACAAAGGACTCGTGACATGGGAAGGGATCAAGGGCACATTGCACTGAATTTGAACATAGCCTTTGTAACTTTTCTCTACCTATTTGACAAGTGATGGAGTTGTGTAGAGGTTTCTGTGATTTGAATATTTGTCCCCCAAACAGTTGTTGAAAACGTCAAAATGAAACAAGAGAAAAACATTCATAATGTCAAATTGAATCAGTAAAACAAATAATTGAACTAATATTTACATGTTTAAAAAATGTAAAAGAATCAAAATTATTTACAGATTATCAATTATTTTGTAAGAAAAAGAAAGTATTGTGGAATCAAAGATTCAATTGTCCCATCCCAAATATATATAATTTTAAGTTTCCTAATTTCTGGTAGTAAAGTATGTGTTTGCATGAATTGATTTGGTATAATTGTTATTTCTAAACTGAGATATATTTTATTTCAATAATTATTGATCTATTTTAACATAATATTAGTAGCAGGAGTGGTATGTTAAAATAAATTATGTAGTTGCAATGAAAGAGTTAAGTTTCAGTGTTGTATTTTTGTAGCCAGCCATCTCTTCACGGGTTATCTTCACACCGAAGGAACTGCCATCTCGGCAAGAAGTGCTGGCCGCACAAGGAACAGATGAAAAGAGCAAAGCTCGGTAAGTTGAAAGAATTACTTCCATTTTGTTGACATTTTGTCACAACTTTTATATTCTTGCGTTTACTTGAATGCATGCTGGTTATTCATATAAGTGATACTGGTGGACATGATTTTGGTTTACTTGTTTCTGCAGTTCATATTTCAAAAATCTGTCATATTGTACAAAATTGTAGTAAATACATTATAAACATTATAAAACTTTGAAAGTTCTACTGAGCTTTTGGCCCAGTAAGTTTGATTCCTAAAATACCTCTCAGATGATTGAGCTCAGATTCACAAATATGCAAGACCCTGTTTATATCTTGAGTACTGGTATTTCTAACACATGTTATGGTTAATCGCTGTTGTGGCATTCTTTCTGTTAGTCATGGTGGGCCAGCCAATCTTTCATCTGGTTCTATTGGGTTAAGTTGTGAGCCCCCATTAGCAGTGTACCTTTAAGGGACAGCTGCTTTTGAGATGGTGTCTAGTACATTGCCTGGGTTCGTTCTTCACATGTTGCTGGGGCTTGCTAGCAGGTGGGAATCTTAAGTGGGAAGTGGGGTGTCTGCCAGTGTTGCCAGGTGTTTTTGAAGCAGTTGTTCACATAAGAGCATGTCATTCAGTGCCTGCCCCTGCAGTCTTGATCATCGCCCTTCTTCGCCCTCCCACTAAGTGCTTCATCTCGGGTAACTGCTGATGCATCTGGGAAGGGGGTGTTTGACTGCCTCTTAGCAGAAATTCATGATGAATGCAGATACTGAGCACTTGTCAGGGTCGTGTAATTGTGGCTGACAGCTCGTGGGCACATTATTCTCACTATGATGTTGTGCCTGGGCAGAGGTTGGCCCTTCTCTACTCCACATTTTCAGCCATCCCTCCATATCTTGGGACATTCTTTCTGTTAGAGTATGTTCTAGAAATTTGATTGTTTAACTTCTGCATAGTTTGGCTTGCATGAGAAAGTAGTGCGACGGGGTTCACACTGGTTTCTGAAGGCGTTTGGTACTGCACGATGCCCTTATTGGTTAAATTTTTGGCACCCTGATGGGAGAAGTGGGGGTAGGCGCGCGCAGTGGCGATACGAGCCCTGAACACCCGTCACCAACTAACAGATACGACGAAGCTGTGTCGAGCATAACAAATTTTCTGCGAACCTCATTTTTTGGCCAAACTTTGTTCTACTAAATTATTTCCACCGGTGTGAGAGGTCACCAGGAAGCCAGCAGGGAAAGTTACTTATCTCCTGCCTTTGTAATTTTCCCGCAGTGCAAATTTTAGTGACCTGAATTAGTGATGAACTCTGTGGTGCTGTTCTAGTAATACGGCTGGTTCGTTGTATTACTAACTGTTTGTGTGTCTACATTTTGAAGAATGTGTACTGCTTTAACTTGAATAAATTTCCAAGTGTATTATTTAACATTTTTTTTATTATGACACCTTTACTGAAGTCTCATGTTTCTGCTGAGAGAGTGAGCAGAACTGTAATTTCCAGTAGTCAATTTTGGCATCTGCAATGTTAAAACATGCAATGCTCAATTGTTTTTTTTTTTCCAACTTTGCTACTTGAGAAATTTTTGTTTTGCTGTAATTGGTAGCATGATATAATGAAAATAGAAAGTAAGCCGCTGCAATTAATGTTAGTTCAATGAAAACTATCTATATCTCATTCATTTTTGCCAAAAATATACAAGCCAAGTTTCAATTTATATCTCCCACAAATTCAAATTACCAACACACTATATCCTGAACAAGAGACAGTCACTCCATAAAAACTGAAGTCAATATATGCCCTTTCTTATGGAACAAACCAATTTCCCAATTGACAGCAAGGTTTCTGATTGGCTGAACAATTACATACAGTATTTGTATGTAAAAGGAAAGTTAAACCAAGTTGAACTCTTTTTGTTACTAATACTGTGATTATGTATGTGCATTTTGCTGTGTGCAATTTTGCTTTGTCATATTGGCTTACATGCTATTTCATGTGTATGATACTACTGTGTTTTGTTAGTGATGTGCTTGTAGCAATTGCATTGGGGCCTTGACAAGAATGAAATGGTCTGGCGCAACTGAACGTTTATTTAACCTTAATAACATCAGCAGAGTAAACCCTAAATCTAAAAAAATGGATACGTTATTTCAACCATATTAACTTTTATAATTGGAAACAAATAAATACTAACAAGTTATTTATTGGAATCTCTCTCTCTTTGTTCTTATAATCTATAAATATTTGTAAACAAAGCTCCATAAATAAATTTAACCCTTTGGAACTTATACTGCTCTATCAAAAACTTTTAACATCCAGTTTTAAATCAGTGCATATCTTGATAACACAAACAAACTCCATTTTCAGCTCTCTTAACATCTACAAAATAAATTTACATGTATCTTTTGCAGAATGTAGTTCTTTTATGGTTACATTTATTTCCAGTAGTTTTCTATTCTGTGTGGGAATTATGCTGATGAATCATGCCTTCACTTATATTTATTCTTATCAACTGTATTTTATAAGCACACACGTTTACATTTACTGTATACATGGATTGATAATTTCCCCCTGCCCCCTCCTTTTTTAATTGGTGAATGTTGGCTATTAAAAATCATATTTATATAAAATCAACCACAGTATGATCATAACCATAAAAATGTTTATAACGGCAATGTTGTTCTTGTTTTCATTAGTATCTCATTGCCCAATAAAGTCAATATTCCTTCACACATTTCAGAAAAATGTGCTCTACTTCTCAATAATGAGTGTAGATTAGCAGAATTAAAAATTAAATAAGTTACACTAGAATATGTAATATGTATGTAAGTCTACAAAACATTTTTGTAAGTTAATTTCCGATGCTGAATGTTGTAGCTCTTTCCTGTCCGGATCCTGTCCCGATGGTAACAAGTCATTCTCATCCATCTCTACTTTTATTAAATATTTTGAGTCACTATGAGTCATTTGCTTTGATTAAGTTCTGATGTATGTGAGAATTGCTTTTGAGTTGGTAATAGTATACAGTAGAATTTTTCTATAATGACCCTTCACATATCGCAGAAATTTAGTTATTTTAGGGAAAAGTGACTATAATTATTTTGGAAAATTTTGGACTGATTTTTACCTACCCCACCCCTATGCAAAATTTGCAATTTTTTGCATGAATTCCATGTTTAATTGCTTGTAGTATGAAAGTGACGAGTTTCTTTTAAATTAAATGTACATTTATTTTAATAGGTAGACCGCTTATAAAAAAAACAGTATCAGAGAGGTGGTACAATAGTTTACCCGAGCACCATAAGTCCATGTTCAATCGTCTCTCGCACAAAATCAACATGATTTTTGCATGGAATATTAATTTAATTCGAAAGTCACATAGCTTCGTAATAATATAATATTGCAGATGGGTGCCGGGAACCTGCCTTGTCAACAAACAACTACAAAAACTGTAACATTGTACAATGCATACTTTTTTCTGTCACATTTACAAATTAAACTGAAGCCTCATTGTTTATACCACACATGAAACGCAACATTTGATGTGAAACTTAAATTACAAACATTGGTTTCGAGACACAGCAAAACGGCACTTTTGCAGTGTTTATACAGCAAATAAACTCTACTTTCCAAAACCCAGACACGGAAACTCTGCTTCCAAATGATGGTATAAATGCACTTAAGGTCATGTCTGTCCCTTTTCATATCTGTCAACCCCCATGGAATGAAGCCAGTAAATTGTTGCACAATTGGAGGGCAAAAGAAGGATGGAAGTGAGGAAGCGAGAATTTATCTGCCTCTTGTGAGGTGTGATGGACTGGCAGTGAGAAGGAGGAAGACTTGCTGCGAATGCATGCCGCATGTGATAAACCAGCTTCTTTTCAAAGTGGTATTTGAAAGTGAATTTGTAGGCTGCCATGTGGCTGATGGCATGTCCAAAAAAAAAAAGCATTATAAGTAATCAAAAAACAGTAATTGAAACCCAAGTGACATCCAAGTTGTAACAACACAAGCAAAAAAAGAAGGCAAACGAGCGAGAGCACACTGGCAGGATAAACTTGACGGTAGTCGCGTCTGGCATGAAAACATTTGGCCGCCTGAGGGGTGGAGGGTGGGCAGAGTCTGCAGGTATTGCCTAGTAGGGATGTGCGAAGTTTCGTGTTTTCGAAGTTCAATCAAAGATTTTTAAACCTTAGACTTCATGTTCAAATTAAAAAATGTTTGAGTGAAGTGTCTAAGATTTTCACAAAATGTTTATTCCACCAAAACTAGTATCAAAGCCAGCGGCATTAATCAGAGCACATGATCTTTAGACTCTGTACTATTCTCAAAAATAGAAATAATGAACATTTTGCACATTAAACTTTGCTAATCTTTCTGACTTTTTAACTTCATGGCACCATAATTGATTGGTTTATTTGCATTTGGAAGGGTAGTTAAACATTGCTAGGTAAAACAAAATCAGACCTAAAAAAAATATCACTGTAAATTCACAATTAAGAAAAATGTAGCTATGACTTGCCTTTATATTTAAATTTCTTTGAAACTATAATAAGTTTTATTTCAAGAAGTGCGCAATCGTGTCTTTGAGCATCGCAATGTTGACTCATCGACATGGTTAATGTTACATTCATAGTTGCATTGCGTATACATATTTAAGTTGATCTTCCACTAAAAAAGCTTGATGAAACGATTGAACAAAACATACATTAAGGGACGCCATTTTCCTCAGTATGGTTGACGGCCAACATTTATAAAGCAGCAAAACAAATTCCACACATGCTTTTCATTCTTTCTCTCCCTTCCTCTTGCATGGTTTTTCATGGCTTCCCCCTTAGCTGATGAGCTTGCTCTAACTACGTTTGTTGACGTGTGATAGATGTATATAATGATTTCTGCAACAGTAATTTTTAAATTTTTATTTAGTGAGCATATATGTAAACTGCTTTCAGCGATCAGCAAAAAGTCGCAGCGTAACACACAACTGCCAAATCGGAATGCTATATATCATTTCTTTTAAATAAAGGGTGACCATACTACTTGTACATTCAAAGTTTGCAAGAAAGTGTTATCCACTACACGATGTAAGTACAGTAATAGTAATAAATAATTTTGAACACAACAGAAAAATGCAGAGGAACCTCGATAGATCGTTCATGTATCCACATTTATTTTACAAGTTTCCTAAAAACTTTCTTTCTAAATACCGGTTATAACAGCCAGCATAAATGGTTTCTTATATTTTTTTAAAGAATTTTGTTGGCATGTATATTTTTATTTCGGATTGTCATTGAGGGCTGTTATTCTGTTATCCAGAATTATGTGCGGCAATGTCATAATAGTTAACGTATGTGGAGGAGTTGGGCTGGCATACATACCACAGTTGATA
>NQII01009527.1:0-14723 GCA_002778355.1 Clitarchus hookeri | reverse complement strand
TCATTGATCACTTGGAGTGACATGAAACTAAATGGAAAAAAGTGGCGAAGAGAAGATAGTTTCTGAATAAAGAAAACCATCTTCAAAACCAACTTTTCAAAAATGTTAACAACAAACACTTGAAAATATTTTTTCAAAAAGAATGAAATTTACCTTCAGTGTTAACAAAAAGCATTTGTTTAATGCTTACCAGAGAACTTTTCCCCTACAGTTTTGTGGAAGAGGAGGGATTTGTGGACCTTATGGCCAACCCCAATGTAGCACCAAATTACCACATTCCTAGTCACACCACATTCTCCACAACTACGTACCTGTTCTTTTTGCAGAAAAATCAAAACAAAATGAAATCAGTGCTAAAAACAGACTACCCATCCCTACTGTCACTCAGCATTACCTCTGATAGTTGGACATCTGCAGCTGTGGATAAGTATGTGAGCATCACTTGCCATTATTTAACGCCTCAATTTGTAGGCAACTCTTTCACTATGAATATCATTCTTATGAATGAATCCAACGTCAGCCAGAACATAAGTTCAGCTTTGTGCCAGTCATTGGAAGACTGGGGAATACCTGTGCAAGATTCAGTCAATCGAATATACTGTGTAACTGACAATGGAACCAACTTCAGAAGTGCTGCTACTCGTTCATTCACATCAGTTCAGTGTTTTGCCCACACCTTGCAGAATGTTATTACTGAAGCTAAGAAAGAAACAGCAGAAGTGGCTACACTACTTACAAAGTGCAAGGCAATAGTAGGTCATTACAGGCAGAGCAGTACAGCTAGAAAGAGAGTTCACGCTATGCAAAGAAAATTAGAAGTACGAGAGTTAGAAGTAATCCAATATATTGACACTAGGTAGTAAAGTGAACACCAAATGTTAAGAAGGCTGCTGGAAATGCAGGCTGCATTGATTGCAGAAATGGCTAGCTCAAAAAACACTAGCGATGTGCAAATGCTTGCACCACAGGAATGCAGGCATATGAGTAGGCTTGTAGAGATTCTTCATCCTCTTGCAGATGTAACAGAAGAGCTGAGTGCTGACAGCTATCCCACCTTACAAGTTTTATTCAACATAAAACAGAAGGAAATATGTTTGCAAGAAATTTGTTGAAGGCTTTAAAATCCAAATTTGGTATCTACAAGAAAGATTCTGTTTACTTACCTTCAATGATTGCAGATCCAAGCTTCTGAGGAGCTTTAGTTAACACATTAGCTGCTGTAGCTACTTTAAAAAGTGAATTAACCGTTGAATGAGTCAAAATGTGGTGATTGTGTTGACAAATTGAACAGATACTTAAATGAGAGGCGCATAGACAGAAAAAATNGAATGAGTCAAAATGTGGTGATTGTGTTGACAAATTGAACAGATACTTAAATGAGAGGCGCATAGACAGAAAAAATTACCCATTTGTCTGGTGGAGTGAAAACAAGAACATATGTCCAAAAGTGTCAAAAATTGTCTTAAAATANAATTGAACAGATACTTAAATGAGAGGCGCATAGACAGAAAAAATTACCCATTTGTCTGGTGGAGTGAAAACAAGAACATATGTCCAAAAGTGTCAAAAATTGTCTTAAAATATCTGGGAATACCTGCGATTCAGATCAGCAGTGAGAGGTTGTTTTCCATGACATGAAATGTTGTGACTCAGAGGCGCCACAATCTGTTCCCAAAACATGCCCGCCAACAAGTTTTTCTGCATGGCAATGCTAAATACGTTAAGTAAATGAATGCTGCTCTTGTTTTCTTTACGTAGGCTCTATTTTTGGGGTTTCAGAATTGAAGCACTGTTTATAAACATTGCTAGTTCTTATTTTTTTAGTGATTGCAGTGATGTGTTTCTTTCTGCAGGGTGTATCAGTACGGCTGTTACAAACTTTCAGGAGAGATAGAGTACACCTAGACGATCGGAAATCACTTAGCAATGCATGTTCGGAAACGCTTTCCTGACGTGGTAGTGATGACACAAAACACAAGAAAGGAAGGACACGAACACAAACCGTGATTTCTTCTTCTGGGGTTACGTCAAGGCACTGGTGCACGAAACTCCCGTTTACAGTGTTGAGGAACTTGTTGCACACATCGTGGCAGCTGCTGGGGAAGTCCGGGACACGCCCGGTATTTTCGCCAACGTCAGATCTTCAATGCGCCGGAGATGTGAGGCCTGCATCGCAGCCCGGGGTCGTCATTTTGAACACCTTCTTTGATTTTTGCTGTACTAAGAAAATAAACATGTTTTCTCACCCTGACACAGACATACATGCAGACACAGACATACACGCAGACACAGACAGACACGCAGACACAGACAGCCCTGTGGTAGCAGTTGCTACTGACATGTAAGCAGCATGCAACTCTGGTTAAACATTGGCAAGTCTGACTGTTGTCACAGAGCAGATCTCTGTAGTTATCAGGGAGGATTGTCTAGAGCAACTAAGGTTAGGTTTGCATTAGAGATGTGTGAATGTTCGAAAATGTGAATATTGATTCAAATAAATATTCAATTTGATTCATGTTTGAAACAAAATCATGTTTTTAAAGTTTTATAATATCAAAGTTTTCAAATGTTTTGAGTTAATTCAACTGCATTTTCCAAAATGCAGTTTAAGGTCTAGTAAACTTTTGTTATTATTAGCATGCCTAATAAGAAATATTGTAAAACTGTGAAGACATATAGGTTAGGATACCATCAACATGCTTTTAATATTGAAATGTAAAAATACGCAAGTTTAGGACATAGGCATGTCATATGTAACATATACTGTGAAACTTTATTGAGACATTAGTAAAGGGTCANAAAATACGCAAGTTTAGGACATAGGCATGTCATATGTAACATATACTGTGAAACTTTATTGAGACATTAGTAAAGGTCTGAAAAAATCATGCTTATTAAGCAGAAAAACTTGTTAAAAGGGTTAAATAACATGTGTATACAAAGAAAAAATTTAGTTAACTTATTAGGCAGAAAACTTTTTAAGTAGGAAAAAGATGGTTTCACCGTAATTGCTAGGAAATTAAGTTTTTACAGTATTATGTGCATTTATTTTTATTACAAAACAAAATTAACCTCATAAATCTCATCTGTGCACATGAACAAAAATAATACAGCAATCATAGGAATTGCAACGTGGCGCAGTATACAGAAATGAAACAAAACAAATAAGTACAGACAGTTGAATGTCCCATATTGTGTTATAAAAAATTCTGCATCTGTAATTTTGGCTTTAGCCCTTATGTAAACCAAGTACTATTACTGTGTGTAAAGTTCAGTACAAAAATGTTTTGTAGATGTCTCCATTTTGAATGTTACATGACCTCTGGCATAAAAAGAATATTACACTTTTTTATACCTAACATTTTTCATTTGTACTTAAATTTTAACTGGTAATTATTTAGTATTGCTTATGGTTCAGTCCCGAGTAATGCTAAAAAAAACCGGAGTTAGACCTTTGTTTACCGAAGATTGTATTCACAGCTTATTGGCGCCATGAATTGTGAGAATGGAGACGATGGAAAGCAGTGAGAGACAAGATGGCCGGCGGTTAACTGCGTTCGGCTGTGTGTGCAACTAAAACTGAGTTCGTGATTTGACAAAACAAGAAATTAATCGCGTTTACAAACATTTTTTGGTTCTCCAGTTTGGATACGAGAATTTAGCAATGAGTGTTAATTTCTGTGAAATGAAGAAATATTAACATTGTAAACATCCACGTGTTTGTTTTGGTAATCATGGCAGCATCAACAACTGACTTGCAACTTATAATCTTTGATTATGTTATGGTCAAAGTAACTGAAGAAGCGCCTTCTAGATGAAGCCGTCAGTGATCCAGAAAAATTAGAAGAGTTCGCGATTGCATTCGAAGAAGTGTCTNGAAGCGCCTTCTAGATGAAGCCGTCAGTGATCCAGAAAAATTAGAAGAGTTCGCGATTGCATTCGAAGAAGTGTCTGAAAAAAGGGATGAATTTCTTGCGGAACTATTTTGCGTTGTGTGCGGTCCCGCCAAAGGCTGTGAAAAGAACTACTCGAGACCTGAAGGAAGCTTTAATGACATTTGAGATACATTTCGACTAACATCTTGTTCAGCAGTTCCACGTGCAGTATTGCCACCACTTCCCCCTGTCTGTGTTTTCAGGCGGTAGAGCCGAGTGGGCTTCCTTTTCAAAACTGTTCAGATCTGTTGTTCATCAGGATACATCGCTAAGCAACATGCAGAAACTGCATTATTTGATAGGTTGCTTGAAAGACAAACCTAGAGTGCGGGTAAGTAACCTGCCACTTACCAATGATAATTATGATGTCAGCTGGGCATTGCTTGAAAAAAGGTACAAAAACCAACACATTACAGCTACTATCCATGTTCAAAAGATACTGCAGCTCTCACCTGTGACTTGTAAATCAGTAGACTCGTCATATTTTGTTAGTGTAGTTCAAGAGAATTTAAATGCATTGAGAGCTGACCATTTTCCAGTGTCTGAGTGGAGTTTCCTTTTATTAAATATTCTTCTTGAAAAATTAGACCACACTCGGCACCAAGACTGAAATGTCAGTGGAACGAGATTTGCCAACTTGTGAGGATCTTCTAATTTTCTTGGGGCGTCATGCTGTGGCCAGTGAATACATACACTTTGTTGGCATGCAGAGTGTATCCACGATGAGTAATGTAAGTAAAACTTACAGCAAACCCTCAATGTTGAATGTGAAATCAAATTCAAGACAAAATATTGGTCACAATACTACAGTAGTTGCATTGGAATAAACAACATGCTGTATGTTATGTAAAGAGGACCATTTTATTCATAAGTGTGAACAGCTTTTGTTAAAATCTGTTGATGATAGGATTGCATTTGTGAAGGAGCAGTCACTGTGCTTTAACTGTTTGAAACCTAACCATAGTGCTGTCAAAATTTTAATGCGTGCAGTGTCAAAGGAAACATCACTCTTGTCTTCACTTCACCCATGAGAAGCCCCCAACCCAAGCCAGACACTAGACACTCAGGCTCCAGAAAACAGGGATTCATCACATGATTCTTCTGCTGATATACTGCAAGCACTACATCTGTTAAATGACACTCAAAATTAACACGCCACAATTTTGCTAGCAACTGCACTTGTTCATGTGAAAGACAGCAGTGGACAGTTTCAAGTCACGAGAGCTTTGTTAGATGGTGTATCACAAACTACATTTATAACTGAAAAATTGTGTGCAAAGATTGGGCTTAAAACACCATCGTGAATGTGTGGAAATTGCTGGCGTTGGCCAAACTCCTGTGCCGGGTGCTAGAGTAGGCTACACATTGCTTCATCAAACCTGTAGGCTCACACAACACTCATTTTGCCATTAAGACCACAATTTTAAGTGAAATCATCCATGCCATGTTCAAGAATTTCATCCATTTCAGTTGAACACCTTAAAGGTTTAACTTTAGCCGATCCATCATTTGATTGTCCTGGACCTGTAGACATGCTCCTGTCAGCAGACATTGTCAGTGAAGCAGTGACAGGGGCTACAATATCAGGGGAACCTAGACCAAATGTGAAGCACGTGTAAATCCACCAGTGTCATTCTTGATCAGAACAACTACACTGGATGTGCAGCTACAAAAATTTTGGGAGGTAGAGGAAGTACCATCAGCTCATGTGATATCTGCAGAGGACAAGAAATGTGAAGAGCACTTCCACGCTACACATGCTCATAATGCGGATGGGAGATATGTGCTTCGGTTGCCATTCAAGCAAGAGCTGCAAACCATTGGAAATTCCTTATAAGTTGCATCATCCAAATTCAAACGCCTTGAGAACAAATTGAAGAAGTCACCAGAACTGGCAAATTAATACTGATTATTCCTTAAGGAGTATGAGGACTTAGGCCACATGTCACGTATGGTGGGTGTTCAGCAGCTTTACTGTCAGAGTAGCACACTGCAGCCTGATCCAGTGGAGAGTTGTGAAGTAGCCTATGTGATACCCCATCATGCTGTACTCAAAGAAGCTAGTTCCACCACCAAAATGTGTGTAGTTTTTGATGGATCTGAAACGACTTCTACTGGTATTTCATTAAATGACTTGTTGCTTACTGGGTCTAAACTTCAAAAAGATATAGGTGATATCATCCTGAACTTTCGACTGATGCCAGTGATCTTTATTGCATACATTTGTAAAATGTATAGACAGATTTAAATCCACCCTGATGACCGCAAGTACCAGTGCATTTTGTGGCGTCCTACTCGAGATAATGATCTTCATGTCTTTCAATTAAGCACAGTTACATATGGGTTAGCATCATCCCCTTACCAAGCGATGAAGACCGTGCAGCGGTTGGCACTGGATGAAGCTCATCAGTTTCCTCGAGAATCACAAGTATTGTTACGAGATGTGTTTGTCAATTACATAGTTACTGAGGCCATCTCTGTAGAAGAGGCATTACAATTGAAGGGTGAACTTGTATCAATATTAGCTCGAGGAGGATTTTACCTATGGAAGTGGTCCACTAACAACCCCACTGGGTTGGAAGATATGCCTGCAGAGCAATGTGAAGTTCTGAGAAGTTTTGCTCAAGAGACAANACTAACAACCCCACTGGGTTGGAAGATATGCCTGCAGAGCAATGTGAAGTTCTGAGAAGTTTTGCTCAAGAGACAAACTCAACTATCAAAGTTCTTAGTGTGCATTGGTATCCAACTACAGATGAGTTTGTATACCACATCAACATTCCCCAGTTATCTATTACTAAATGAGATATTCTCTCAACAATTGCGAGACTCTTTGAAACTTGAGGGTGGGTGTTACCAGTGATTGTTTGGGTTAAGATGTTACTTCAGGTCTGTTGTGAACATTAGAATTGGAGTGGGATCAACCAGTCACTGAAGAAATTGTTCATCAATGGCTGCAGTTCCGAACATCACTATCTTCCCCTGCTGCTGTGTGAATCCCAAGATACATCAGTTTACAAGTAATCTTCAGTTACATGGGTTTTGTGATGCCTCTGAAGAGGCATATGCTGCTGTGATCTATGTGCGGCTTGTTAACAGTGGTGGAGTGATTTTGACCCATCTGGTAACTACTAAATCAAAGGTTGCTCTGCTGAAAACGTTGTCTATCCCTAGTGGTGCTGTGCTCCTGGCAAGGTTGTGGCTGTACGTGAGCAACCAGTTTGAAGACAAATCATACAACTTTACCTTACACATGTGGTGTGTCTCTACAACTGTGCTGTCGTGGATAAATTCATCTCCTCATAAATTAAAAACCTTTGCAGCAAATAGGGTTTCTGAAATTCAGACCATCATACCTCCGAGCATATGGCATTATGTCTCATCTAGCTGCAACCCAGCAGAGTTAGCTTCTCGAGGTGTTTTCTATAGCACTTAGTTGGTAACACACTGTGGTTTCATGGTCCTGACTGGCGGGCAGGCTCTGATGGAAATTAGCACGTACATTGGGTAAGGACCTTGGATGTGAACGATCTTCCTGAATGCAAGTCTGTACAAAATCAGGTCCTTGCAGTTCAAAACAAGAGAAATGAATTAGTTAACTTCTTTGACACATTTTCATAACTATTTAATCTTAAGTGTTTGACAGTATGGCTGCTCAGAGCTAATAGTGCCTTCAGAAAAAAATTAATTGTGATTAAAAGTTGGTGAGCTATGAAGAGATACAATCTACAATGGTATTTTGGATCAAAGTTGTACAACAACATTATTTTTTTTTAGGAAATTGAAATTCTGTAGGGCAGTGAGTGTCCCAGTAGTCTTCGGAGTCTGCAGCCATTCCTAGACCCCTTCGGAGTCATCAGGGTAGGTGGTCGGCTGCAACATTCTTTCTTGCCTGAACAAACAAAACATTTAGTATTACTTCCAGGAAAATTTCACCATTCAGTGCTCATTGTTAACTGCAATCATACCACTTACCTTCATGCTGGACCACTGGCTACCCAATCTCTCGTCCAGAGACAGTTTTGGATATTGAACGCTAGATGACTAATTCAGTACTGTATCCACAGGGGCATGCAGTGTTTCAAATTGACAGCCAAACCCCTACCCCATTCATGGGAAATCTGCCGGCTCTGAGGTTCTCACAAATGCGCTCTTTTTCTGAAGGTTGGTGTATGTCGAGCAAGACAGTCCATTTGGAAGTTGTGTCATCTTTGTGTACTGATGCATTTTTAGCAGCCTTGAAAAGATTTGTATCTGTGAGAGGAACACCATCCAACACATTTTCAGATCACTGCACAAAATTTTTGTTACTAACAGATACCTTAAGGAAGTGCATCAAGCTTTGTTCTCTGGACCAGTCTTGTAGGCAGCCGCAGTCAAGTCGGTCAATTTGCATATGAGGAAAGTGATTGGTGAACAAATACTTACCTTCGAGGCTGTAGCAACACTCTTTAGTGAAATCTCAGCAGTTTTGAACTCCAGAACATTGTGTCCCCTTTCAACAGACCCCTCAGAATTTAATGTCCTCACTCCAGGGAATTTTTTGATGCGTGCTCCCTCTATTGGGATACTAGAACAAAACCCCTCTCACATCGTGGAGATTCGTCACGATCGATGGCAATTGCTCACAAAGTTAAAACAGTGCATCTGGAAACGATAGAGTACCAAATATCTCCATACAATTCATTAAAGAACTAAATTGAATGTTGCAACTCCCAGCGTAGAAGAAGACATGCTCGTCCTGGTGAAGGACTCAAACTTGCCACCATTGAAATGGAGAACTGCCAGAATTATTCAAACTCATCCTGGTGTAGATGGTGTTGTCAGAGTCGTGACTCTAAAAACTCCCAATGGTGAACTTGTTAGACCTGTTTCGAAGATATGTCCATTGCCTCTAATCTCATTGACTGTTGTAATCTCTTGTCTTACTTTGAATTTTGTGGTTGCATTTGTTGACTTGTTAATAGTAAAATGTAACATTTTCCAGCAGGCGGTTTGTTTAGGCCTGAGTGATGCTAAAAAAAACTGAAGTTATACCTTTGTTCACTGAAAGTTGTATTCAGGGCTTATTGGTGTCATGAATTGTGGGAATGAAGCCAATGGAAAACAGTGAGAGACAAGATGGTGGGCGGTTACCTGCATTCGTCTGTGTGTGCAATTAAAACTGAACTTTTTGATTTGACAAAACAAGAAATAAATTGTGTTTACAAACAGCTTATTATAATGAAACTTGTTTCAAACAACTTTTCACCATATGTCTTAGATTGACAACTGCTTATTACATCAAAGTTAACATTTTAGTAGCAAATCATTTGATATTTGCAAATATATGATTCATACATGATTTACAATGAAGTGATATTCGCACAGCCGCTAGTGAGGACATTATTACATATTCCCTTCTTGGTGATCATCGGTGCTCATATTTCCCAACCTTAGAGTGAGCAATGCAGAGAGGAGGGGTGGGGTGTCTGAAGCATCACACCCTCCTTTGCAAGTAAGGGATGTGTGCAGCTGGGGGTATTAAGGAGGTGTGTGGTGGCCGATGAGCTGGATGTTTGTGTGCTGAGGGTTTCATTGTCACTTAGGAACTGCCAAAATGTGCAAGAAGGAGCATTGTGGTTCTCGTGGTGGTAAATGGCAGGAGGAGTAATTTAGCAGAGAAGGGGCTCTAAAGTTGTGCTCATTGCATTGTTGGATGCTGCATGTGTTACATGGACTACACATGAACTTCTCAAAAATACATCTTTTTAATATGTTGTCCAGTGGTGCTACTTTGCATAAACACAGTCAAATCACTGTATTATGACCACCTGCTAGTATCCAGAGTAACCACCCTTTGCAGCATGAACAGCAGCTAGACAACCTGCAGTGACTCAGTCAGGTGTGGATAGGTCTCCGCGGGTATCTGGAGCAATGGAGCCAGTGCGTCGCGGTGGTGACAGACGGCAAACACAACGATCGAGATGGTTCCACAGATGTTCAATTGGATTGACATCGGGGCTGTTTGGGGGCCAGGGAAGAACTGTGAAGTCTTGATTATGCTCTTCCAACCATGTTCCGATACTTCTAGCCGTGTGGCAAGGTGCATAATCGTGCTGGAAAATCCCATCCTCCAGAGGAAAGACAATCGTGTACGGGTGGACATGATCGCAGAGGATGCATTCATATCCAAATTTATGAAGAGTGCCTTCCACACAGATGATGGGACCTAGAGAATACCACGAGAACATTCCCCAGACCATAACACTGCCCCCATCGCCTTGTGTTCGTCCAGCAAATGAATGCAGTATGTCGGTTCTCAGACGTTTCTCGCCGGACACGCTGATATCCATCCGTTGTATGCAGTTGAAACCGTGGCTTGTCGGAGAAGGCTACCCATAGCCAATCAGCAGTGGTCCAGTTGCCATACTGTTGAGCAAATTACAGTCGTTTTCGTCTATGCACCTGTGTTAGCGTGGATGCAGTCACCCTCCATCTACTCCGGAGCCCCATTCACAGAAGAGTTTGCTGAACCGTTGCAGTAGACACGTGTCTGGATGCCGCCTGGTTCATTTGGATGGTGAGTTGTTCCACTGTAGACTGTCTGTTGGCCTGCACCGTTGTAGTCAACGTTCCCCTCGGACATCAATAGCGCGTGGAGCTCCGCAGTTTCCACGGCGGTTATTCCCAATTGTGCCATTCGTCCAATCACGATACACCCTTACCAGAGAGGCACGTGAACAGTTCACAAACGTAGCTGTTTCCAAAATACTGCCCCCTTTGGCCCGAAAGCTTATGGTGATCCCTTTTTGCAATTCTGTTAAATCGCTTCCCTTACCCATTACATTGTGAAGCGCAATGTGTACAGCCAGCCTGTCTGTCGCATTATATACAGTTTCACCAGCCTACGTCACGGGCCATACCTCATGGGCTACGCGCTGCAGCTGGAAATTCTAGCAGGTGGTCATAATAATGTGATTTGACAGTGTGTGATAAATTACTTTTTTTATCCAATTTTCGTGGTTTATATGCATTTTAAGTGATTTATACTGTAGATTATTGTATTACAATTACTTTTCGAAACACGTGTCAGAGTATCGCTTTTAAAATTCTCCATGGTTAATGCAGGAACAGGAGAATGTTTGGTGCTCTTCTTGGAACGCTGCAGAAGTTTCGTCAGGAAGAAACTAGGATGAAAGAAAAGGTAATTCTGTAGACTACCGTTATCAGAGTATTGAGTATTTGCCATATACTGTATGTATGTTTGCATGTACTTGCATGGATGTAAGTAAATTGTTTGACATAAAATAAACTAAAACTGTGTAGAGAAAATACAGTGGACTTGTGTAGTAATTTTCTCTTTAGGGACAAGATTGCCTTTTTTAAATAAGATGAGTGTGTTGCTTAATGTACTGAAGAATGCATGAACAAGTCAGTGCGTTAACATTTATTCAGATATTCCTCAATTATTGCCAAAATCTGTATAATCAGAGACTCGGTAATTGGATAGTTCCATCACTTGTGAAAATAACTTTTATCATGACATCATCCAAATCTTCCAGTTAACTTTGTTTGATCATTGGTTGTGCTGAAAGTCTTGTACAACATCTCATTTTATATATCTGCAAATACAAAAACATCGCTACCCTCCTAAAGTTAAAACTAACCAATTTTGACTCAAAAAAATGTGGTAAAAGTGTGTTTTTCGAATGAAGTCTATGATTAATCATGTCTGTTACAATAACAGCATTTCTTCAATAAAACAATAATTTAGTTCAGTAGGGAGGCATTAGCCAAATTAAGTGATAGCCAAGATTATGTTCTCTCGCTTTATTACCGGAAAGCAGAGAGTGGCATGCACCCTCTTTGAATACATTTCTGGCCAACATGAAATCTAACTTAAAATGTATATCGTGTTAAAGTGGGAAAAACAATTATTTCTGTGGTATATGTAGATGCGTTGCATTTAAAATTATACCTCAAAAGTGCTGAGAATACAGTGGGATATCCACCTACACATCATGTTGGAAATGGTGCTAGACACACTGTGATATTGGGTTTCAGGGCGCAGTTTTCCTGAAGGTATTTTGTGTGTCCAAGTAGTAGAAGTGTGGTTGAGTGCGCTAAGAGCAACCTATGTTTTTTAGCATTGAATCTCTGGTTATTTTTACATGCACAGCACTGATTTGACGTCTTTTCTCTCTTCAGCTTTTGTAAAACTTTCAGTTATGACCCTATCATTTTATGGTGTAATAATAAAGGCAAAGGTGTGCTGCATGTTCGTATGGTATGTTCAGTAGCCTGTATGCGAAGTTTCGTATGTACCTAAAAATTATTGTGAAACACTTCTATGAACCCATTTTTACTTTTAAGAAAAATGAATTACAGACAAAAATAGAAAACTAAAGCTATTTACCATTCTGATTTGGAAAGTATTTGTACGCGGCTCATAAATATTACCCAGTTTTTAAATGACAACTTTATGACTTGAGCTCTGCGCTCTGTTTGGGGGTGATGGCACCCTTAAGTTGGTCCAATTTTGACAGCTCTGCATTAAGGTCGTTCATGCAGGCACTCGAAGAGAGGTCGCGCTATGGTCTTTGTTCAATAAGTTATAAACACTCAAGTGGAATTGCATATGTATTGTACAATGCATTACACAGTGCAGTACTAGGATGGCAAAAGCTTGTAAATAGGTAATTCTTCTTGTTATCACTTGTGAAATCAAAATTTCAAGGTACATAATAGCTAAAAAAATGTGAGCAAGTTAAAGCGCAAAACAGAAACCCATAACCATAAATAAAATTGTAATCCAATAAAATGCACAAGCAGGATATCGACAATCAATCTAATCCATTTCAAATGCAATCCAAATTCAAAACTAAAACCAAAAGCTAGAAATTTAATTGATAACAGAATTATCACAAAATGTATCCAAAAGCAAGCACCACACAGAGAGACTAATAAGGGTGCTGCAGTTCACAAAATTACTGACTCGGAAGGGAGGAAACGGCGGGATGTGTAACTCTCACTTTTGCTGGCTATTCCTTTTGCTATATGCATGGGAGTGATTGCAGAGTAAAGGTGGGAGGTTGCAGAACGAAACACCCCTTCATGATGTTGCATATTGTGCACGTGGCCTACATTAATAGATGTAAGTGGTTTGTCCACCCCAGGTGCTGTTTCTAACACATTTTCACCAAGTTTTATTGTATTTTTGATATTGTGGCATACACTAATGATGGGTAGCGACACTACAACCAGTAAAACTCCTAAACAGTGAACCCTCAATATCCTAGACCTCTTATCTTCAACTTCAAATTACAGGCAAAAAAGTATTTTTATACAGTCAACTCTTGACAAAATGACCACAGTAATAACTATTCCCTCAAAGTAAAAATCATATTTTGGGGAACCGTAAAAAATTTGGATAAAAAATGGAAAAATCTGAAGGAATTAGGCCAAAATCTAATTTTGTTGCATTTATTTTGGTTGCTAGACATTGCGATTCTCTTTCCACCACTACTGTACAACTCCGGAAGAAGATATATCTAAAATATACCTAGCTCACTAATACAACTAACTGTTAGCCCTGAGGGAGCAGGGAGAAACTGATATAGTATTTCACTTATTTTTTCATGGTAATACCGTATTCACTCTAAAATAAGATGACCCCCATATGAGATCATGTGTCAAGAAAAATAATTTGCTCACAATTTTAATTTTTTTTGCTTAGAAAATCACTGCATGGAATCACAAAAAAATAATAAGCTCAATCACTTTATATTTTTTTGCTTAAACCAGCGCATAAAATTAAAATACTAAATGACAGAGAGATTTATGCTATAAATGTACACTATAATAAATGTTAGTATTTAATTTTTTTAAGGTATTAAAAAAATACTGTATATGGCATGTTCTTTTAACTCTTTTCTTTCAGAAAGTATTTTCAGATTACTGTTTACAAACTTCTGTTTTGTTTACCGTGTTAGAAAAAGCATGACCATAGACTAAAATAACAATATGAACGTAGATACTAAACACTTGAAAGAATGGCAGTCAAATGGGTATGTAAACATTGCGTGTTATTGTAGGTTGAAAGTTGGCTGTGGATTGTAAGACGACCCCCATTTTTTAAATACAGTAGTTATAGTAAACTGCATGTCGAGAATTGCTGTGCTAGTACCAAGTAAGTGCAACTTTATTTTGGGCACGCATAGCATATGTTTGTTGGGATTATGTAAGCACGTGGATAGAATTTTAGTCTTGGGTACAAAATAATCTAAATGCAACATTACTAAGTAAAAGATATCTGCACCTTATTTGAGGGGGGATAAATAAGCCACCGGCCAACTCAGCCACTCTGCTGGATGCGTTTATAGACGACATCATGATCTGGGATTCAACTNAATAAATAAGCCACCGGCCAACTCAGCCACTCTGCTGGATGCGTTTATAGACGACATCATGATCTGGGATTCAACTGAGGACAATCTTATCCACTTCCTCAACAACCTTAACTCACACAGCCTGCTTAAGTTCACCTGGATCTACTCTAAACAACACACCATATTTCTGGATGTGCNAACAACCTTAACTCACACAGCCTGCTTAAGTTCACCTGGATCTACTCTAAACAACACACCATATTTCTGGATGTGCAACTAGCCCTTCACAATGGCAAAATTGAAACAACTGTGTTGTGTCAACAATGCAAATTGCGAACAAAATGACGAAAATAGCATAAGATTGCCCTTTTTAGCAATGATAAAAGCGAAAAACATGTGGCACGAGCAATCTGTTTAC